>JAHHUM010002745.1:0-170575 GCA_036173005.1 Crenichthys baileyi | reverse complement strand
GTTGAGGTGCACTTTTTAATTCTGCCGGTTTTTGGGCAGCCGTTTTATGTTTTTTGGTACAATCCGGGTTAGCACCCGAACACCCTTTCAGACAGTTTCCCCTTTTGCGTCCACAGTTAACCCTGTTGGATGGGGTTGGTCCTTCTTGGGGGTTTTTCTGACATCCCCTGGATACCGGGGCTCTGATACACCCAAAAGATTGCTGTTTTGGGTCACGATGCCCCAGCAAGAGTAAACCCAAAAATTTTTGTCCTTTTTTGAACTCGGGTATGTCCCCATAATGTTGTGTGATTTCAAATTTGAGCAAAACGTGCTTTTAAACCCTGCTAATTGAACCTTCCACTCTGCTCTTACTGGGGATGGCAATCAATAAAGATGGCTACCAGCTGGCCCAATTTAGAAAGCTGCGGTTTTTTATGTCGGCCCCCCTGTGTAAAATTCCCCAGTCCTTAAATCGAACGCACCGATCCCCTTGGCAACTGTTCGTTTTTTGAGGAAAGCCCGCTCGCTCTCGGTGTAGTGTAGTGAAATCTCGGGTCGTAAGGGGTGTTTTCGGCTGTACTGTGTTTTTTAATTCAGCAAATAACATGAAACCAACTAGTTACCCCTCTTTGCTTTTAAGGGGGTTTTTAGCAGCGAGCAACAGACATTAAACGTAGGGTGCTTTTTTAAAGGCTGGCCGTCACAAAAACCTCGAGCTCCGGGGGGAGAGAGCAAATTAAGAGAAATTGAGGCCCCAGCATAGCAATCATTCAGAAACAATTTGGAATGAGGGGAAAAAAGCTATATTTCTAAACAGATTAAGTCGTGTTGTAGACTGCCTATTGGTAGCGGATCTGATCTTCTTTGTGTGCTTGTGAGTTTTTGCAGCCGTAACTGGTTCTAAATGACGGCTTCATAGCAGACAGCTGTTCTTCCCTCTTCCCGGTACTGCGTACCGGTGCAGAATCTTTTAGTGGTACGCAGTACCGGACCGTACCGGCTCACTTTCAACCCTGGCCACCAGAAACAGTAATAAATGGCGTGTGCAGATGATTTTCGTTGCTTTAAACTGCAATTAATTTGTCACTAAAAGTAGTTTTAAGATGTTTTCATGCCAAAAAGCAGAGCTCCAAACCTCTTATATGCACTCAGTTTATTAAGAATGAGTACATTTAATTGCACTTTGGTGTTTTCAGAGTAGCAAAGCTCTCCTGATTGGCTGCCCTAGCAAATAACCCCTGGCTGCGTGCTCAGCAGGTTGTTGGACATTATTTTCTCTGTTAAACACAACCTGATCTCAGCATAGTCACCCTATCATTTCCTGCCACCTGTCACCGTTTTCTATTAGCTGAATGTGAGTTATAAAGCCTTTTACTATACATGGTGCATAACTCAGTTTCAGAATGTAAATAGTTCTTATCTAAAGTAATTTTTGACCGACAGAGTTATATTGTTAAAAGTGTAGTATTAAGAAGAGCATTGCCTCTGTACTGTAGCCACTTTTTCCACGCTACAAAAGTTGACGTTACTTTTCTTACCAGCAATTCTTTTGGCAATATAATTCAGACTGAGAACAATACTTTAATGAACTCCATTGTCTGCTTGCACTCTTTTGGATTTTTTTTAACTATATTATTATATGTTGGTGATTTGATAGTCAAGATATTTATTACCTTGAATTATTATGCCAGATAATTATGTGTTGGTTTAGTTATTTTGATCAATTCATTGTTACTATAAGCATTGTGTCTCTGTTTAAGATGTCCGAGTTCTCCTGATGATAACAATAAAAAAATATGTCTGTGTTCATCAGTGTTTAGTAGTTACTTTAAAGGAACCACACAGTGCCAAAGCAACAACTCTAGCTAGATTACTTCACCCTGAAAAAAAAATGTAGAAGAAAATAGTCATCTGTCTGTTTATCCATACACTTCTAAACCCAGTGCTGTGCATTGTTACCAAACGTGTAATTGGTATTCCTCTGTCCATAGAAAGTTGTACAAGACATTCTATGGTTTGACACATGCAACTTTGTAAGCCTAAGGCACGATGTCACATTGTGGGAGTGCTTCCCAACAAACTACACTGGTTTAGTCTTTTTCTAATCGTGCTTTGGAGACTCTTTTATGATACCTCTGACCATGGCATTGGATTTACTGAGAGGTTCACTCTTGAGATCTTAAATACTTTCTTCAAAACTTCAGGAAGTGTGTAGCCAAATGTAGTCAGTCACATGGTATTTTTCTGGGACTGTTAGTAAACCCCCACTTTTACCACCCTTATGTATTTCCATTGATTTTAGGGGTAACAACATTTTACCAGGGTAAAAATTTAGCCCATACTTTTTGCAAAGAACTTCCAGGCGGGGTTTTGTGGCTGGACAGTGGCATTTCGAACTGGTTGAATATCAGCTGGTTGAATATAAAATAACCTAAAGCTCATACTTTGTAAACATTTATTGTAATGGTTTTTTAGAGTTTATAAATTTGTGGTTTGGTCATTTAATTTTTATCCCAAATCCATTTGTCTCTCCTTTGGGAGGGACATAATTTATCTCTTGAGGCGATGCACTCAAAGAGAATGTACTGAAGTTAAAAATGTAAAGGTTTTGACTGCTATTACATATACTTCAAACAAATATGTACAACAACCATGTAAAAAAAAAATTGCCAAGAAAAACATTGAGCTTTGTTAGTGGCCATTGCATTCTCAAATAAAAATGAAGAAAGAGAATAAATGCACTCTGTCTCTGTGGGGATTGTTATGGCTCATCCCACGCCCTCAGCACAACAGCAAAATGGGACAGAATGTCCTTGGTGTACCCATGCTATATAATATACCCACGCATGCACAGGGAGAACATGCAAACTCCATGCTCCAGAAAGACCCCCGGCTGGGAATCGAACCCAGGACCTTCTTGCTGCAAGGCAACAGTGCTACCAAATGCGCCACCATGCAGCCCGTACTCTTCAAAGTGCCTGGTTAAATTGTATTTTTCATGGAAATGTTCCCACATCAGTGGGGAAATTCCTATTTCCCCCACTTCAAGGACGAGTGCTTCAGCAACCTCTGCCAATATCAAGAAGGATTTGCTGAAAGACTTCATCTGATTACGGGGTCAGTTCCTTCTGTCTATGGAAACAACGGACATAGCAATTTTATGTTAGCACTGCAGGCTGCTTTTAGCTCCTTGATGACAGAACTGTACTAAGTGTTTTGAATAGTATTATTACATAAACAGTTTTCATTTGTTTTTTCTGTTTTTGCCTTGTTTCTGCGCTGCTAGACAATTGTATCTCTGTTATCAAACTACAAAAATGGCTGAACGCATCAAAGTGCAACACTCCTTGACCTTGAGGGCGGAGGGGTGAGAAGTGTCTCAGTAGCATTTAAAGTGACCACACCAAAACGAGTTGCTCTCAGACTCACCTCAGAGTTCAGACCAAAGCATTGCAGTTCCACTTTATATAGACCACACTTGAATGATTTAATTGTGTAAAGGAAAGATTTAAAAGTGTGATATGTCCCCTTTAAGACCTTGACATCAGGGTTAGGCCAGTTCTTATTTATTATGAAACAATACTCCAAAGTGGCGCTGTGGATGGCAGCCACGGTACTTCGCTCTCTAGTACTCTAGTGTTCTTATTCTGCTCTCTGCCGCCATTCTGTGGTCACTTACACTAGAGAGGAACTACCAAACATCAGACATTACTCTGTCTGCATTTTTTTCTCCATTCATCCTTGACCCCAAATTTAATGAGATCTTGGTTGGGGCACAGCGGCCCTCTATGGGATTCACCGGAGACACATACAAAGTAAATGGGCAGGCACGCTCGTGAAGCTTTGGCAACAGGGACTCCACAACCCTTGCCCTCAATCCACATGGCTAATGTTCGGTCTCTGGCTAACAAAACTGACCACCTGCTGCTTCTCAACTCTGAAAACTTGGACTTCTGCAGATCTGCTGCACTTTATTCCACAGAAAGCTAGCTTGGTGAACAGATCCCAGACAGTGCACTCCTGATGCCGGCTTCTAGCTGTTTCGAGTAGACCACAGTGCGGAGCTCTGGGGGCAAAAGAGAGGAGGTGGATTCTGTTTTTATATAAACAAAAGTTGATGAACTGATGTCACAGTGCTACAGAAGACATATGGTAATCTCCTGGAATCATCCTAAACGGTAAACCTTTTTAACAACAAAGGGAGTGCCCCTCATTTGTCCTGATCGGTGTTTAGATCCCACAACAAGCCTGCACATCTGAGGCTGAAAAACAGTTTGCTGACATGACAACAGATGTGGAGATAAAAACACCCAGACTCTCTCATCATTGTTCTTGGGTTTTAAACAATGAAATCCTCTCCAATAAATTTCCAAAATACAAACAACACATTAACTGTCCTGCCAGGGATGAAGACACACTGGACCACTGTTAAGCAGGCCAGAAACAAACTGACCAAGGAGATCAAGGCAGCAACTAGAAGCTACAGCGAGAAGCTAAAACAAAAAATTACTTCTCAACCCAGCATCAGTTTGTAAAGGTCTCAAAAATCTCACTGCCTACAGGAACCCGTTCCCCCAACCTGAGCAGAATTTTCACCTGGCAGAAGATCTGAACAACCTTCACTGCAGGTTTAAAAAGCAGCCATAAACACCTCCCACCAACCTGATACACTGGATTAAATCACAAAAGCTCAGAACCTCTACCTGGACTAAAGACCTTTTTCAGTGTCAAAATATCAAGAAGGTTCCAGGACCAAACAATGTCTCCCCCTCATGTCTAAAAGCCTACGCTGACCAACTGGCCCTTATATTCACCCTATCTCTCACTCTATCTTTAACCAGTCCCTGGTGCAGTTTCAGCTTCCTACATGCTTCAAATGCTCCTTTATCATCCCCGTCTTTAGGAAACACACCATCATGGTGTTAAAATGACTACAGACCTGACCTCTGTGGTCAAGAAATCCTTTGAGCGTCTTGTTTTAAAGCAATTGAAGGACATCACATGCCCCCTGCTGGACCCTCTGCAGTTTGCTTACTGGGCAAACAGGTCGGCAGATGCAGTGAATGTGTACCACCTTGACTACCCAGGGACACACGCCAGGATCCTGTTTGTAGACATTGGCTCGGCCTTCAACGTCATCAACCCAGACATCCTCCACCAGACGCTCACCCAGCTCAAAGTGCCAGCCCCTACCTATTAGTGTATCACCAGCTTTCTGATTAACTGGCAGCAGCAGATGAGCCTGGGGAGCATCAGTTCCCGCACGATAACCACCAGCACTGGTGCCCCCCAGGGGTGTGTTCTCTCCCCACTTCTCTTCTCCTTGAACCCAAATGACTGGCCTGAAAATACCAGTACTTCTGTGTGCTGGTTTGTGCTCAGTCAGTGCAAAGAAAAAATGGTGGACTGGCGGAAAAACGCATAAAACCAGTACTACCAAGCAAAAAGCCCATCTCAAAAGGCATGCATGATCCAATTGCTTTAAAATTTGGTCACATTTTGGTTGAGCAGAAAAATTTTCAACAAGCTTTGTTTTTGTCTTCATGCACCTGCAGTAACAACCCACCACATGAAGTGACAATTTGGCTCGGAAACCAGAGAAAGGAATTAATGAGACGTCCAGATTGGGCCAGAAAAACAAGAGCTTTCTAGCCTTAGGCTGAGAGAGAGGGACAAGAGCTGAAGAGACCCGCAGTAGACTCTTGAGTTGGTTCAGAAAAAGCAAATCGTTTTTTGACCCAGGTACTCTTTTCCTATTTTGTCAAAGGCTGATTTGGAGCACAGGAATATGCAGGCTTTAAGATACATTTGAAAATGTTAAATCTTAAATCTAATGTCAAACATCCAATCTCAATTCGCCTCAGAATTAGTTAGTTAGTTAGATGTCAGCAGAAAGGATTACATGCTGCACAATAAGAACCTGCAAACTACTAACAAACTTAAGAGGGTGATCTACATTTTCACTCTAAAAATATTATCCATAAGATTATAATAATAAATCTATTATTTTAGCAGCTTTAAAATAACTGAGGTGGAGGTAAACAGACATAAATACATTTTTAGCACAAATAAAAGCAGGGGCTAAAAGATAATTCTGATTGCTTGTATGACTAACAGGAACAGGAAAATCAAAAGGTGTTGCAGCAAGAACAGAACGCCTTGATCAGCTCATTGAAGATCGGGCCCAGCTCATCCCAGCTTTTGATCTCTCACCCAGGTCTTCCCTCCCTTTTCATGTCAGTCTCTGTTTTCTTCTGAAAGAGAGTGATGGTGTCCAGACACTGTGAGACTACAAGAACAAAGAAAAGCAGTTGAGTCGAGCAGCAGACTGTCTCTGTCCTGTCTGAGCTGCAGATGCTGACAGCTCATCTTTCATCTCTGATTTAAAATAATTCTCTTGCGACTTGTCTCAAACTCAAAAAGCCATTTTGTGATCTCTAAAATAAGCCATGATGTTGTATTACATTCAGTAGGATTGCACTTGATCTTCTTAAGACCTAGCATAAGCCAATAAAGCTCAGCAGGACTAGATTTTATACACATATATACTATTATGTCTGACATAATCTGTGACAATGACCATAATAATCCAACTCAATCCTCAAAATCAATTTCTTGAATAACTCTTTAATTCCTTAAAAAATGTTATCTGTGTGTGTGTGCGTGCACTAGAGCTGCAAGATATGTAAAATCGAAACTGTCATCTTAGTACCATTCTGTGTATCAGCTTTAATGCAATATTTAGCAGGCTAAATAGTTTAAGATGTCATCAACTTTGCTTTATATTTTAGCTACTTGGACTTTAACTCTCCACACCTGATCTACGGCTTGGTGACCTGGATGCTACAGCTCAGGGAGAGTGGTGGGGACATTGTCATGATGGCAGTTAAGAGGAAAATCTTGGGTAACTGCAATGATTATATTTATTACACTGCTAAACAATAATATTGCAATGTCAATTTTCTCTTGTCATTTTTTCCTTTATCATGCAGTATGTGTGTGGCTGGCTCCGACCAAACTACATCTTCAAAAAAATCATGGTGGATCAAGTATATGCTTTATTGTCGAATGAGCTGGGTTCTAGATGTTCCCAAAGGCCAAAAGTATATGAAATATGGTAGTACTTAAGAACGATGACAATACAATCAATTTTAAAAGAATGAATACTACAGGGTCTGATGGTGTGACAAAATAATAAAAAAAAAACCTCCATAGGTTTATTAAAGCTTTTAAATGAAGTAGACTGTCTGTTCAATCTCTCTCAACAGAAAGCCAGAATATGTAGATAGGTGTAACATATATAACATTTTGAATACAATTTTTAATGCAGAAATAAGAGCTTTAATTGATCTATTTTTATTAATCTTGAGTTGACAGTTTATAGGCCACTTATATTTCAAATTTAATAAGCAAGCTGTTGTTTACACTTTATTTTGTGGTATACAATAAATGCAAAAGTTGGCAAGAATAAATTGTTTAAAGATGAAATAGTTTATTTCTGAAGGAAAATTTATCATTTAATCAATAGATAAGTCAATACAAAAATAGGAATTTGTTGCTGTCCAATAAACTCAAACTAAATGAAATACGGTTATTTTTACAGAGACGGCATTTTAATGCAGTTAGACGAACTTTAAGATGTGAACCTGCAGCTGTCAACTGGAAGCTTAACCTAAAGTAATGTCACTGGATGCTTCAGCTCGGCACTGTTTGAATTCTTGGAATATTACTTATTTCACTGCAATAAACGTAACAAAGATATTTACACAATATGTTGAATGAGGGTTCAATGGATGGGAGAGTTAAAGGTAATGAAATGACCATGTTTTGTTTTCTTTGTGAAGTATTTTCCAGCTGAATTAGTCTAATATTCTAATATTGTATAATGAGGAGTAGTTTAACAGAGGCAGGAGCATAAAGAGGATCAGGAGCAGCAGCTGCAGGCAGGCAGCAGAGGGAGAGGCTGGAGATAAGGAGACTGGGACCAATTTGCATATTCATAGTTCCATCCATACTGAGGCCAAGGTGTAGCATTATAGCTGAGTCACTCTAGGGCATGAAGGGATTATTTTCATAAAAAAATATTCAAATCTGTAACTTAGCTATAAAAAAGGAGAAATGCTTTGGGATTTGATTAATAACAGGAGAAAAACTTTAAAAATCATCTGTTACGCCATCAATTTTGAAAGCAGAAAATCAAAACTTGGACTAAAAATAAATCAGACCCCTACTTAAACTATATACCCTAATAAATTTAGGACAGAGGTCAAAAACCTCAGATTTTCTTTCTCAAACAAAAAACATGTTGTTTACTCTATGGTTCTTAAACGGTGGTACATGTACCCCTTATGGTACTCAGTTTATGGGTGCTCATACAAAATTTTGGTATCAACTATTTACAAGTTTAATACTAGGCTAATTAATGAGCTAGTCCATTTGTTCTCAAAAACAATTGAACAGGAACCTCAGATTTCTGACATGGAACATTGAAGATTCCTCAACAGGCTAAAACACCAAATCCTTTAAGGCTGTGTGATATGTACTACAATAAAGAAATCGCACCACTAGCAGTTACTGTCTCATTCAGACCACGACTCATCGTACCATTAAATATCTATTTGTGAACTTTTTTCATTCAGTACTGAAATGCATAAACTGTTGAGAATGCATTATTATGAAATTGTATTACTAATTCCAGTTTACTTGATCACTGAGCACAACAATTAGAAAATCCCACTGCCTTTGCAATTTTCCGCTCCAACTGTGATGTCATTCCGATAATCTAAATCCCAATTTCTGATGTAAATACAAAGCAAGAAAAATCTGATAAAACCAAAGAGACGGGTGAAGTGAACTGGGCAAACAAGCGCATGTGGCTTCATATGAAGCCCTAGTAAAGTCTCAGTTCAAACTTTAAGCAACAGAACATGCAGAACTGATGGTAAATTTGCAAAAAGTATTGTAAATTAGTATTTAGCTGTTTTTAACCAGAGGAACAGTCAGGTCTAGTGTCTGGTATGTGGCACCATTTAATAAATAGATACAGCAACACATCTTAAACCAAACATGCAGCTGCAGGCAGGCAGCAGAGGAAGAGGCAGTTAAGGAAATTTTTGAGTTATTTTATTATAAAACAAAATGAACTGAATCCCAAACTTAACGTGGTGTAACGGTTTGAGTGCATGAAGGGTCCTAGAGGCTATGTTGTTCAGGGCTTAAATGTCCCGTTGATGCGAGACCCATCTGCGCAAAGCATGAACGAGAGACGTGACGCTATCCCCCAATGTGCCCACCACCTGCAAGGGGAATCATGAGGGACCGGTGCTAAGAGGATCGGGGGCTGGTCAAAGGCATAGACCTCATTCTGCTGTAGGACTTCAACTCCCATGTGGGACACGATAGTGACACCTGGAGAAATGGCCTCCCCGGTCTGAACCCAAGTGGTGTTTCGTTATTAAACTTGTCCATACTGAACACCATGTTCAAGCATAAGGATGTTCATCAGTGCACCTAGCACTAGGACACCCTAGGCAGGATGTCGATGATCAACTTTGTAGTTGTGTCTTTGGCCCTTCAGCCACATGAATTGGACACACGAGTGATGGGAGGCGCTGAGCTGTATACCAATCACCACCTCGTGGTGAGTTGAATACGCTGGAACAGGAGGAAGCCGGACAGACTTGGCAGGCCCAAGCGTTTAGTGAGGAACGGCTGGGAACGTCTGACAGAGCCCTCGGCCAGGAATGCATTCAACTCCTACCTCCGGGAGAGCTTTGACCAGATTCCAGGGGAGGTTGGAGGCATAGAGTGAGAGTGGACTATGTTCTCCACCTCTTTTATTGATACCGCCACCCCTAGCTGTGGCCGTAAGGTCTGCAGTGCCTGTCGCTGTGGCAATCCCCGAACCCGGTGATAGACACCGGCAGTAAGAGATGCCATCAAGCTGAAGAAGGAGTTCAATCGGCTCTGGTTGGCTTGTTGGACTCCTGAGGCAGCTGGCAAGCGCTGTGAGGCCAAGTGTGCCGCGGCCCGGGACATAGCAGAGGCAAAAACTTAGTCTGGGAGAAGTTCAGTTTGGCCATGGAAAAGGACTACAGGTCGAGCTCGAAGCGATTCTGGCAAACCATTTGGCGCCACAGGAGAGGGAAGCAGTGCTTCGCCAACGCAGGATCTCGTCAATCCTGCTGTCACGCCTTCCCTGGTGGAAGCAGAGACTGGAGATTCAGAGTTGCGCTCGTTCATTACCCAGGCTGAAGTCACAGAAGTGGTCAAAAAGCTCCACGGTGACAAAACTTTGGGGGTGGATGAGATCCACCCTGAGTACCTCAAGTCTCTGGATGTTGTGGGGTTATCGTGGCTGGCACGCCACTGGCAGTCAGGGACAGTGGCTCTGGACTGGCAGACCGGGGTGGTGGTCCCCCTTCACAAGAAGGGGGGCCGGAGGGTGTGTTCCAACTACACGGGGTTCACACTCATCAGCCTCCCTGCTAAGGCCTATGCCAGAGTGTTGGAGAGGAGAGCCTGGCCGATAGTCAAACCTCTGCTTAGGCTCTACACCCTCTACAGGGTGCTCGAGGGTTTATTGGAGTTTGCCCAACCAGTCCACATGTGTTTTGTGGACCTGGAGAAGGCATTCAACAGTTTCTTTGTTGTGCCCTGTGGGGACCCGCCAGGAGTACGGAGTCGGGAGCTCTTTATTAGGGGCCATCCGGTCTCTGTACTAGCAGAGCAGGAGTTTGATTCACATTGCTGCCAGGATTTCCGACCTGTTCCCGGTGCATGTTGGAATCTGGTAGGGATGCCCTTTGTCACTGGTCCTGTTCATAACTTTCATGGACAGGATTTCTAGGCGCAGCCAAGGGCCCGAGGGGGTCTGTTTTGCGGACCAGTGCATTTCATCTATCTTATCTCTGGGTGGTATCCACGAGTGAGGGGAGAATGGAGCGGAAGATCGACAGACGGATGGATCAGTGTGGCTGCCATAGTAATGATGATGCCGTGCTGGTCCATTGTGGTGAAGAGAGAGCTCAGCCAATAAGCGAAGCTCTCGATTTACCCATTGGTCTATGTTTGTAACCTTACCAATACGCATGAACTTTCATGAATAAGAATGAGATCCCTGATACAAACGGCCGAAATAAGCTTCCTCCGCAAGATGGCCGCGCACTCCCTTAGAGATAGTGTGAGGAGCTTGGCCATCCGGTTGGAGCCTGGAGTAGAGCTGCTGCCCCTCCATATCAAGAGGAGTCAGTTGAGGTGGCTCCTGAATGCTTTCCACGGGAGGTATTCCAGGCACATCCCAGCGGGAGGAGGCCCAGGGGATGGCCCAAGACACGCTAAAGAGATATCTCTCGGCTGACCTGAGAAACTCTTGGGTTGCCCCCAGAGGAGCTGGAGGAGGTGTCTGGGGAGAGAGAAGTCTGGGTGTCTTAGTCTGCTGCCCCCGCAACCCAGTCCTGGATAAGCAGAAGATGACCAATATGAGCACAATGAATTCAAGTCCTCTTGGTGACCTGTTACTAATGCTTCTTTTCCACGGGCTCTACTTGGGCCAACTCCACTTAGCCCATTCTACGAGCGTTTTCGTTACTGTTTCATCTACCGGCTTGGCAGGTACCATCAGGCCTGATTAGTGTCAGAATGTGACGTGAACAGACTGTTGTTTACTGACTGGCCATGGGACCAGGAGAAATGAGAAGGTTTTCACTCAGATAGAGCAGATAGAGCAGAGTTAAATAAAACTCAAGAGCGACCTCAATAATGTTAAGAACCAAAATGGCGGGAGAGGGTGAAATTGAAATATAATTTTACTATTTACAAATCATAAACCATGCCTGAAGGCTAAAAAAAAGGAAAAGGACACATTAGCTTTTTAAATTACATGCAGGCTAGGCGCTGTATTTAATAGCTACTTAATTCAGCCGCACATACATTTACCCCAAAACACAAAGCAATACCACCATTAAACAGCTAATGCAATGGTCCACATAGAAATGAGAAAGTGTCTCTGAAAAAAAAATCCTACTGCGATCTCAAAGAGCAAGATCTCTTAGAAACAATAAGAGAAGTCTGGCAGAAGTCCACGGTTTCACACTGCAAGGTCCACTCACAAGTGCTCAAAAGTAATGCATGAAGAATAATGTTGGGCCCAAATAACTCTAGGTGTATACCAAAAAAAAGAGAAAAGGAAACATGGAAATGTCTCACCAAGTTGGCATTTCTGTTTGCCAGTATTTGCCTGCTTTAGGCCTGGCACATACTCCACTAAAGATGCTCCTGTCAGTGATTCTGCTCGTTGCTCCGTGTGGCAAAGTCCTTGTCCTCATTCTTACTATGGCTGACACAAAAAACTTCCTCATAAAGCCCAAAATTTTAACTTTAGGGCTTTACCAGACATCGGCATCTCTCCTCTCCGCTTCTCCTGCCACATCAGAATCAGAATCAGAATCAGCTTTATTGCCAAGTTTGTACAAACAAACAAGGAATTTGACTCCGGTACACTTTGCTCTTTGGTTTTTGTTTTTGCATTACAGAATATACATATGTACAAATATACGCATATATAAATAAATAAAAAGGTGAATTTGCAACATCTGTATGCTGTTGTCTTGTACTCTATTGAATGTTCAACAGAGAAACAGCCTGAGGGAAGAAACTGTCTCTGTGGCGGCTGGTTTTAGTGAACAGCGCTCTGTAGCGTCGGCCTGAAGGCAGAACTCTAAACAGTTTATGTGCAGGGTGTGTGGGGTCTGCAGAGATTTTAGCAGCTCTTTTCCTGACCCTTGACCTGTATAAGTCCTGGATGGAGGGAAGGTCAGCCCTGATGATTCTCTCTGCAGTCCTGATTATTCGTTGCAGTCTGGACCTGTCCTGTTTTGTGGATGAACCAAACCACACTGAGATGGATGAAGACAGGACAGACTGAATGATGGCAGTGTAGAAGATGACCAGCAGCTCCTGTGGAAGGTTGTACTTCTTGAGTTGCCTCAGGAAGTACAGTCTCTGCTGGGCCTTCTTTCGAACAGTCTCTATGTGTGAAGACCATCTCAGGTCCTCAGAGATGGTGGTTCCAAGGAACCTGAAGTGGTCCACAGCCGATACAGTGTTGTTGAGGATGGTGAGGGGGGTGTATGGGGGTTGGTGTTTATCCGAAAGTCAACCACCATCTCCACAGTCTTGAGTGGGTTTAGTTCCAGGCAGTTCTGACTACACCAGTGTATCACGCGATCCACCTCCTGTCTGTATGCAGACTCATCACTGTCCTGGATCAGTCCAATGACAGTGGTGTCGTCTGCAAACTTAAGGAGTTTCACGGACGAGTCCGCTGAGGTGCAGTCATTTGTGTACAAGGAGAAGAGGAGTGGGGATAGAACACACCCCTGGGGGGCACCAGTACTTACTGATCTGGTTCGGGAGAAGATGAGTTCAGAAGAACTCAGAAGAAGAGTTTTGAGTTGAGATCCACCTCAACTCAAAACTCATGTGCATTGCAGGCAGATAATTATCCCAGCGGATTATTTTATATATGAGAAAAACATATACAAGATTAATTTCAATTCTTGCATATACAATAATAAAAACATTGTTTGTATTTTGTTGCTTTAAGTTTTCTTTTTCTAATTATTTATTTATTTTTTCCAGTTTCACACATTACTTTAGCGTTATAGTGGCACAGCGCAACACCATGACGGCTACAGACAAGGCTTCAAGCCAGAACTCCAGCTGTCAGTGAGTCAATAGAAACACAACAGGTTCCGTGCCAAGTACAGAGAGACCCAGCAGAGTGGGCCCATGCAGAGCTGGAACTGTCAATGGAAAAGAGGCAAAAGTGATTGTTATTGTGCTGATTGCTTGGAGAGCTTAGTATCTTTTCAGGTGGTACTCACAATACAAGTCCTGGATCAACCCTGATACAAAGGCTCTCCTCAAGGAAAAGAAGAGAGAATTTAGATAAGGAAACAAGGAGCTGAGAGCTGTGCAGAAGGAAAGATTAGAAGGAACGAGAAGAAAGATTAGAGATGGAAAAAAAATCTACAGGAAGAAGATAGAGGACCAGCTGCAGCAGAACAACATCAGTGGGGTTTCATAGAGCCTGAAAACTATTTCAGGTCATAAACCAAACTCCCAGGGTGTAGGAGATTTAGGTTGAGCAAATGATCAGAATCAGTACTTCAACAGGTTTGATCAGACAGTCACACCTCCCCCAGCTCAGTCACCCCCGTTGCAACCCCCCTTTTCAGCCTGCATGCTTTTCTCTTTCCAGAACGTCACACCTCTCAGCTCTCTGCCATCACCCAATCCCCCTCCACTTTAGAGTACTCTATTCCACAGTCCCCTCCCCCATAACCATAACCACAACCACCCTGTCCCGTTCAATATTTCAGGTGAGGAACAAGCTGTGAAAGATCAAGGTGCAAAAGGCTGCTGGTCCCAATGGCATTATCTACAGGCTCCTGAGGTACTGCTTGATCAACTGTGTGGCATCATGAGGTACATGTTCCACATGAGCCCGAAGCTAGGGAAAGTACTACAGCAATTGAAGACCTCCTGTGTGGTACTAGTGCCGAAGACCACACATCTGAAAGACCTCAGCAGCTACTGACCTTGAATCTGATGGAAGACCCTTGAGAGGTTGGTCCTCAACCATCGTTGTCCCCCTTTCAGTTTTCATAGCTAATTCGTATTTCTGTGAAGCTATGACCAATGGATTCCAATTTAGGCTGATTCCAGTTTCTCCTTAAGAACTGAAATTGACACCACGGAATGCATAAATACATTTTTATTTTGGTTCAAGTGGAAGTTTAGCTTTTTAACAGGAGCCACATTTTCAATAAGGCCTTACCTTAAATGAAATGACACCAGTGTCAAATTTAACACAAGAGCAACCGAACTGATATGCAGCCAAAAAAAGTGATCAAACTACTGGTGCTGGTCATAAAATTAAAATATAATAAAAAAGTGAAACTTGTATATTATATTAATTCACTACACACAGACTGATATATTTTAAAGGTTTATTTCTTTTAATTTTGATGATTATAACTGACAACTAATGAAAACCCCAAATTCAGCATCTCAGAAAATTTGAATTGCAGCTGCAGTCCATACTTTGTGAATTAGAGTGTGGCACTAGGTGTCCTCAATATTGAACCTTTTCACAATATTCTAATTATCTGAGATCCTGAATTTGGGGTTTTCACTATTTGTCAGTTATAATCATTAGAATTAAAAGAAATAAACATTTGAAAATTGTCAGTCTGTGTGTAATGAATGAACATAATTTACAAGTTTCACTTTTTGAATGGAATTACTGAAATAAATAAATTTTTTCCATGATATTCTAATTTTATGACCAGCACCTGCACATATATATATAGTTACTCCTACATTAGTCTGTTAGCCCATATTTCCCACAATATTAGGCAGTATAAAACCACCTTTTTGATTCCTTTAAGTGTTTATTTTTCATAACCTCTTGTACCCCTTTTACTTCCTCTGAATTTGTTCCGACATTTTACAAAAAATAGTTAATAATAGTTTTTTTTTTTCTCAGTACAAGAATCTAGGCTGAAGATGTGTCATTACTAGTCTGGATTACAATCTCAACTGTAGTGTGTTTCAAATCAAATGGAAAAAATTGTTTTTTGTCTATGGTGTTTACTGGTGAAATGTCAGACTACACTCTTTGTCACAAATGTCAGACTACATTTTTTCTTGCTCAGCCTGGTTGCTTTGTTATGTATTCACCATAAACTCTCTGGGTGCCACACTTGCACGCTTCCCAATTTTGCCTACTGCATTCCTTAAAACTTAATTGCAAGTTAACATTCAGATAATCAGTTTTTGACATTTGTATTTCGATTTAGAATCACCCAAGTCCATGATGCATTGAAAAACTGTTTTTATCTCACACTCCTACTATTCAAGCTTAAAAACATCAGGTTCTGGTCAGGTGTTTCACAATCAGTGCATCTTTAAAGATAAACAGTATTTGTTATAGCCTCCACTGAACATACCAGGTTGAGTAATCTCAAGAAACCACACTTCTTAATTCAAATTTATTTAAACATTCATACAAAGGTGTGTGTATACTAACTAAACATTATTTCTTACATAAAGTTATTTGAAAAATGTAAAAGTATTTCTTAAAATCATAAATTAAGAGTAAGGTATTATAATAACCTTTTCACCCCCCTATCAGTCATACAAAAGTTCACAATGATATCTTTATAAGAAGACAAACAAATTGTCAAGGATTACTCAAATCCACTTGAAATTAGTTAACTAACAGATAAAGATCTTGTCCAAATAGGTTCTACCTTTCCTGGGTTCGAACATTTTTTTTAAAATGTAGCCACTTATACTTAAAATTAGAATTTAAAAGGATTCAAATATATATTTTTTAAAGGGTTCACATCAGAACTGTAAAGCAAATAGACTCTTAGTTCAACAGAACTATTTTGACAGTTTCTAATCATTCTTATTTTAAATTAGGAAAGTTTCCAAAGCTACCATCACCTTCTACTATGAGTTCAATATACCTTAAAAATTAAATCGTGCATTCCAGTGGCTAGCTTTATTTATGTTAATTCTGTTGTTCAAAAATGTCAAAGCTATAATGATGACATGATTCAGTCAGGCATCAAAATAAGCCTCCAATGCATAATATGCAATGAAAGCGCACATCTTCACCAAACCGACTGCCAGCATTTAATAACCCCACCCCCACAAAGAGCCCCATTTAGGTCCATGGAGAAGAAGATAAGAACTGTCCGCAAGTGCAGCCAGTGCTTTTCTCCCAAACCTCCACTGCCAGCCACTTAGTTTCCCTTTAGTGTCATTTCAGGCAGATTAAATGTGTCTCTGAGGAAGAAAATATCAACCAGCCTAACGAACAAGATACATTTAAAATCACTTCCCAATATCATATCTGCCTATGGGAAATATGTAAAAAGGACTGTTCCCTCCAGCCAATATGCGTGTGTGTGCATGTGTGTGAATTGAGGTGGTTCTGTAAAAACGGTATGTCAGATGTTGCCCATTAAAAAAAGACCAAAAGGGTTTAGCTCCAACTCTAAACCCCCATATAATTCAGGTAATAGTAGTCATAGTGATGTAGGTGATATTAGTGCATTTCATGTAGTCTATTTGATTAAGTTTATAACTAAAGGATAATTTTAATACTGAAGCTGGCATTGTGGGACAACAGGAGGTGTGGTGCAGCATTAATGTCAGCTGTACTCACAAAATCTGTGTCAGAAGACTCCCATACTTTGTTTTCAGATCAGTAATGCCTGATGAACTCAGTGAATATTACAATATAAATCATTTATGTCACCTTCTTACTTCTTGGTGGAAATCACTTCTGGGTCCTTTAAATAACATGGAGATGGCACAAAAGCAGCTTAAGCCCACCTTGTGTTTTGTGAAGAGTTTATAATTACCAGCATTTAAAATATTTTTTGTTTCTAATTTGTGGTTTAATTAAAATTCAACTTTTTGTTACAATTAAATGCTGACAACATATCTGTGTATCTAAAGCAGCACTAATGGTGTAGTTTAACAAACCTTCTTGTCATGAACAGGCCCTCATCAAACAGCCTGGACAGCTCATTAGTAAAAATTGCATGGGTAACAAGGTCATCGTGCTAACTGTCAATTGTGCTCATTTAATTTTACTTTGGTATTAATAAGGTATTTCTGAATTAAACTGAAGTGTAAGGGTAGTGAGTGTATCTAAAGGTAACAGCAGTCTTGGTTTGGTTCAGCCAACTAAACATTTCTTATATCCAGCATATTCCATTCAGCTTCCCTTCCATCTGCTGACAACGCTGTTGCGTTTTGGTAAATGGTAATTTTTACAAACAGCAGATAAACCATTGTGAAAATCATTGTTCTTTTTTGTAGCCTTTTATACCTTTTTGTGTTTTCTGACTTTATTTCATAACATCTTACAATACCAAAAACAGCAAACTTGTAGTTTTATTTAATTGTATTTGGAGATGGCATGCCAGCCCAGATTGGTCTTTTAACCACTGGAAACAAAAATAATAATTTTTGAGTGTGTCACCAGTCAAGCTAGTCAAACTGAAAACCAAAAGCTGACTCCTGAACTGACTCTTATATTGGTTTAGCATATGACATATAGTACAGACAAGCTGCAGACCCACTTAAAAAAGTACAAGCTATAGTCATAATAAAAGAAAGTACCCATCTCTTTAAATTCAAGGGTTTTACCTATTTTGTACATATCTATAGTATTAACGGTATTTATCATTTTTTCACAAACCTTTTGTATTTTGGCTTTATCTTAGTTTACCTAATAGCAATACGGTGAAAGACATGGTGTATGTTGTTTTTTTTTGGTCCTTTTTTTACATCTGAGATTAAATTTAAGTAAATGTAGAATGCACTCTAGGGTTTTATGGGATTTTTGTAAAATCAAGATATTTTTAGTGTGCAGTAATGGAGAGTGAGGAATGTTAAACCAGTGTAACCTGTAAATCTGTCTGCACCTACAAATTTATCTTGGCTGATTTGAGAACCGCTAAGGCAATTTCATTTACCAGTACAAAATCTGTCAGAACCAAAGGGGGGCTATTTTGGGTTGTGTCCACTGCTGAAAACTCAGTGATTGAAATTAGAGAAAAAATATAGAATATTGGGAGAAGTCAACTTCTTTTTTGTATTATGCATGCAAGTGTGTTAGTCTAAGTCAGTTTCCAGGTATTGTGATGTTTTATGGGAAGACAGAAAGTCAGATAGGAGAGCTGGATAATTTATACAAGAACAGTTGGAAAAACACAACAGGATTGAGGTGTTGACCACAAAATTCTGCAGATCTCATTTCAGTCTGTGAAATGTGTTGGCCAAAGTCCAATCAAAGGAGTGCCAACCTTATAACTTATTAGACTTAAAGGATCTTAAGGAACATGGTGAAATTTGGTTGGTGGTAAAAAGAATCTCAATATTAGATGGGCGATCATAATATTATGGTGACCCATAACATTTTTTCTAAAATAATTTTTACAAATGCAAACAATAACAGTAAACCTGGAGCCAAAAAACAACAATTAGTAGACACATTTTCTAGTTATATTACAGTACTAAAATGATTAGGAAACACTTGATTTGCTGGAGTTATTTACACTACGATGTGGGGAGCATGCCCTCATGCATGGCTGGGACACATAATTAACTAGTGGTCTTCACCTCTTTGTTTTGTTTGAAATGTTCAAATCTAGCATTCTAACAATGACCAGAAGCCTCATTTTATAAAGCAGTCGTGCCAAATAACCAAACTGTGAATAATTTAGGCCTGAATCTGGGTTAGTTTTAGACTTACTGATACAGGGTTCTGTGGCTTACCTTCATGCACAGTGACCCCACAGTTGTCACACTGGATGATCTCATCTGCATCCTCGCTGTTGTCTCCCAAGCAAACACAACATATAAGAATGTGCTGAGTGTTCCAGGTCTGGGAGCGGTCAAGTGAAGCATCCTGGGATATAGCAGACATAGTACCAATACTAAGAACCAAGCGAAATCAGGAGACAAATCACATTTTAAAAAAATGAGTGACTATTACAACAGTAGCTTTAGGTACATAATATGTATGCCATTTCAAATTTTTGTTTTAATTAATGCTACTAGAAGTTCAGATTGCAGTATGTACAGCAGAAACCAGATCTAGACATGTATAAAAAGACACAACCTTTTTCTCTCACTATTAGACGTTTAATCAGACTAAACATTTCCTATTTCAGATCAGTTATGATCACTACAATTATTTCTCTTTGCTAAATGGCAGAATGATAATTTTGTAATATTTTATTTCTTCCTACAAATTCAGAAGTTTACATACAGTACAGACCAAAAGTTTGGACACACCTTCTCATTCAAAGAGTTGTCCTTATTTTCATGACTATGAATATTGTAGCTTCACACTGAAGGCATCAAAACTATGAATTAACACATGTGGAATTATATACTGAACAAAAAAGTGTGAAACAACTGAAAATATGTCTTATATTCTAGGTTCTTCAAAGTAGCCACCTTTTGCTTTGATTACTGCTACGTGCACTCTTGGCATTCTGTTGATGAGCTTCAAGAGGTAGTCACCTGAAATGGTTTTCATTTCACAGCTGTGCCCTGTCAAGTTTAATATGTGGGATTTCAAGCCTTATAAATGGGGTAGGGACCATCAGTTGTGTTGTGCAGGAGGTGGATACAGTACACAGCTGATAGTCCTACTGAATAGACTGTTAGAATTTGTATTATGGCAAGAAAAAAGCAGCTGAGTAAAGAAAAACGAGTGGCCATCATTACTTTAAGAAATGAAGGTCAGTCAGTCCGAACAATTGGGAAAACTTTGAAAGTGTCCCCAAGTGCAGTCGCAAAAACCATCAAGCGCTACAAAGAAACTGGCTCACATGAGGACCGCCCCAGGAAAGGAAGACCCAGAGTCACCTCTGCTGCAGACGATAAGTTCATCCGAGTCACCAGCCTCAGAAATCACAGGTTAACAGCAGCTCAGATTAGAGAACAGGTCAATGCCACACAGAGTTCTAGCAGCAGACACATCTCTAGAACAACTGTTAAGAGGAGACTGTGTGAATCAGGCCTTCATGGTAAAATAGCTGCTAGGAAACCACTGCTCAGGACAGGCAACAAGCAGAAGAGACTTGTTTGGGCTAAAGAACACAAGGAATGGACATTAGACCAGTGGAAATCTGTGCTTTGGTCTGATGAGTCCAAGTTTGAGATCTTTGGTTCCAACCACCGTGTCTTTGTGCAGCGCAGAAGAGGTGAACGGATGGACTCTACATGCCTGGTTCCCACCGTGAAGCATGGAGGAGGAGGTGTGATGGTGTGGGGGTGCTTTGCTGGTGACACTGTTGGGGATTTATTCAAAATTGAAGGCATACTGAACCCGCATGGCTACCACACCATCTTGCAGTGGCATGCTATTCCATCCCGTTTGCATTTAGTTGGACCATCATTTATTTTTCAACAGGACAATGACCCCAAACACACCTCCAGGCTGTGTAAGGGCTATTTGACCAAGAAGGAGAGTGATGGGGTGCTGCGCCAGATGACCTGGCCTCCACAGTCACCGGACCTGAACCCAATCGAGATGGTTTGGGGTGAGCTGGACCGCAGAGTGAAGGCAAAAGGGCCAACAAGTGCTAAGCATCTCTGGGAACTCCTTCAAGACTGTTGGAAAACCATTTCAGGTGACTACCTCTTGAAGCTCATCAACAGAATGCCAAGAGTGTATGTAGCTGTAATCAAAGCAAAAGGTGGCGACTTTGAAGAATCTAGAATATAAGACATATTTTCAGTTGTTTCACACTTTTTTGTTCAGTATATAATTCCACATGTGTTAATTCATGGTGTTGATGCCTTCAGTGTGAAGCTACAATAATCATAGTCATGAAAATAAGGACAACTCTTTGAATGAGAAGGTGTGTCCAAACTTTTGGTCTGTACTGTACATTACGATTACTATGCCTTAAAACAGTTTTTAAAAGCCCAAATGATGTCATTGCTTTGTAAGCCTCTGATTCTTCACAACGCAGTCAAATGAAGGCATACCTGCAAATGCACTTTAAGGCAACATCTCAAACACACTGTTACTTTGTATGACAAGACAGTCCCCTAATCCTAACTGAGCTAAAACAGGAAACATTTAATCTGACTTAATGTCAGACAGTAAGAAGAAAAGGCTGTCATTTTAAAGACTGCACGTATATATGTGTTTCTGTAGGCGCTGGTGTCTCAGTTGGAGAGGGCAGTCACCAACTGAGCCACCTTGAGGCTATAATCCTCAATGCGGTTGTCCTAGGTTTGATTCCCAGTCTGGGATCATTTGCCCTTCCCTCTCCACCCTATTTCCTGTCTGATTATTGTACAATAAAGTGCCATAAATACTTTAAAAATGTGTTTTCAACTATAAGCTCTTATAGAGAAAGTTTAAAGGAAGTTGTGTCACCATTCATCAACAGTGTTGATGTGAAAAAAAACACTCATCTGACAAAAACACTTTTATTATTTTGGCATTTCTGTTGAGTATAAGCAGATCCTTGGCTACAAAGCCCTAACAGACCTGACAAACTGGCAACAAGTTAAACAGACACAGCAAACCGTACTGAAAACCAGATAAATCCAATGATAGTTAAATTACTTATGATTAGCCACAAGGCAGGGAGTGGTGCTGGAGTGAAAAGACCAAACCCACATACATTTATTTTTTTGTTGCATGTATTCAGACAGAAAACATGTTTAAAAAGCCTTTCTCATGTTCTGAAACAAAACACTTAGAATACAATCACACTCAACACTGAGGTGTGAAAAGTGGGGTGTGGGAAAGGCTTGGATGTACCTTTACTGGCTTCAACTTGTGTCTGGGAGGATTTTTCACAAATATAAACATGGGTTCAGGGGCTGGGCCTCAGGCAACGTGGAGCCTGCTCTAGCTCCCAGTGGAGGGGGCTTGTCTGTGTTCCAGTCAGGGATGCTGACCAGCTGTCCCTGATCCAGCAAGTAAACTATTACTCATGGTGGCTGGGACTTGTTTGACTTGGGATGTGAGGACATACATGAGGAGGGGATAGGGTTCGGGAATGAAAGGGGAGTGGGGATATGGGTTGCTCTTAGTTGAGGGGGTGTCAATCCTGCCTCAGAGTGGACAGCCGGCTGGGTTGGGCCGCTAACTGCACCTGTGGGCAGGCTTTGCCAGGGTGCGGGTGGGGTAGAGACAAATGTGAAGCTGGCTCCCAACAGGGGATTATTGCTCATCCCCTTCTTCCTAATACAGGTAACATCCCACAAAATTAGGGTCTTTGGGTGTGGGATGATGGCCCTTGCTGGCATTTGGCAGTGGGGGTGTGGTGGGTGCTACATTATAGTGCCCTTCCTCTACTTTGCTCGGCCCCATCCGGCACCTCAATTATGATGGACTACAGATACATGGGGCTTGGGGTTTAGGTGGGGAAGACTGCTGTCAGCAAGCATGGGGGTCTCTCAAAACAATATCTCCATGCAGTATTCCACTGTGCCTACACCCCTTTGGTCCTTCTGATTTCCTGCCGCCGTCATGGGTTAGGGATTTTAGGGGGGCTTTCCGTCTTTGATGTCGAGTGTTCTTGGTACCGGAGGCTTGTGCGGGCCCGGCCTTCGGCTTTGCCTGCATTGGAAGCATGGCTGCTGTGCTGAGTTGGGGGCTTCATTGCTCAGTGCTCTGAATCTCTAACCTGTCCCTCTTTGCCCTGGGGGCTGCTACTTCTCAACTTTGCTGCATACTTACCTCTGTGTCAGGTGTAAAGCTATCTTCAGGAGTTGCCCGAATGCCTAGGGGTTCTGCAGCTTTCAGGAGCCAAAGCTACCCGCCCTGCGCTACTCTTAGGCACTGTGTGTTGCAAAGGTTTCTACTGTTCTCAACATTCTAACAACTTTGCACCTTCAGGTAAAAAATTCCAACACACCCACATACACTAATCCACCCACACATACAACAGGGAATGGGGATCTGTAATAGTTTTCTCAAAATAACCAAATACTGTTATGAGAAGCAGGATGAAGTCACCTGCAATTGAGAAAAATGAGATGCGCATCAGAAAGAATTTTGATCGAAGCAGGCTTTTGTATACAACCAGCACTGTGCTACTATTCATTTTAGTTATTTTTCTAATATTAAAATACATTCGAATTCAGTTTAAATCATGTTGAGGCTGAGGCTAACAAACTATCTAGGCAATTAAAAGTGATGACAATTAGCCATAGTGGCTCCTAATTTTGAACCTAAGAGAAAACCCTGCCAGTTTATTTTGATGCCAGATGTAGTCTTTTATTTTTTTTCAAAATCAATAAACTAGGATAGTATCTCCTTTTTGTAGAGTAAATCCTCATTGGCACTTATAGGCAACTAGCACCTTCATATGGTATGCCGGAAATGTCAAGACAGGACGAGGAAAAACAAAGACCTTGCTTCATGAAAGAAGCCACATATCAGACATTTAAACTAAAACTGCACTCACCTCATTGCCCTTTCCTTGAGACATGCTGTCATTGGTCAGTTCATCATCAAAAGCATTGTTGCTCTTCACCTTCTTCTTGGGCTTCTTCAACTCTTTGTCACTATCACTGCTACTGTTGTTAGTGTCGTCACCATCGTCCTTGCCCTCATCATCTTCATCATCGTCATCATCATCGTTATCATCCTCATCATCATCATCGTCATCTTCACTAATGCTAGCTCCATCCTCTTCCTCTGTTCCCCCTTTCTGCGTTGATGTTTTACCTTTCTTCTTCTCTGCAGTGGGCCTCCAGTCATTATCATCTTCACTGTCATAGTCGTCCATCTCATTCAATTCTTCCATAGTGGTGAAGTCCAGCAGGGGGCGATTCCTACGGAAATTCCATTTCTTCGGCTCCGTCAGAGACTCCTCCACATTGACAAGGCCACCGCCAGATGTAGAGGTAGATTCAGGTTCACCAGCTGCAGTGCCCTCTGTCTCTGAAGTCTTCTTTCTTTTCCTTCTACTTTTGGATGGAGTAGCAGACGGGATGTCTTTGGTGTGGCTGTCTGAGGACAGTGGCTGCTTGAGCTTCTCCTCATCTTCCGTTAAATTGTCATCAACAGCCAGGTCTTTGGATTCCTCATCTATACCATCAATTCCAGAAACAGCATTTTCTGAGTCACTTTCTGAGGCCCCAGCACTCGCCTTAGACCCTTCTTCATCACTGCCGTTGCCTGTGCCATCTGACCCTAGCAGAATATGGCACAATGAGAACATATCTGATTAGGTACTGACACTGTAAATGGTTTGTTTGCTTTTCAAGTATCTGAGTGAAATCCCAACTGGCAGGTATTTTTAGCCCTAACCAGCTTTTGTTCACTGCCTGTTTTTAATTATATTTGGCAAAATCCCAAAGGTTTTCTATACAGTTTTGAGTACTTCTGTGGAACCATCATTTATGTGGGTATTCTGCTTCTGTAAAGGCATAAATGCAACATTAAAATTCATCAATAAAAGTAGTTTTTATTGCTGGAACCTTTTCCAAGACCCATGGTAGTTTTCTGGTACCATAATTTACCCCCTCTTAATTTCTAGTATCTTAACGAAAGTAAAAACAAGTTACTAGGCTTAACAATTTACTCCAGAAAAAGGCTACGTCAATCTGGACTGAAGACATTTTTGTTCACAGCAGGTTTTGATCGAAGAATCTGACTAAAACAGTTTGAAATTTTCTTCGAGTAATGCCTTTAATATCTGTATTTTAACATATATTTCTTAAATACAATGCATTTATGTGAAACATTTATTTATTTATTTTCTTTGATGTCCTGTGAAACACTTTGGATTGACTTGTATGAATGATGTTAGATATATAAACCTGCCTCGTCTTAAGGCCTATACATGCTCCACAAGAACATAGATTTTCTATCTCCCAGGGCTGCAACAACTATATGACATCATTCTGTTGTTCTTACAGTCCTGGTTTGGGAGTTCTTGGGAGTTCTTTGACACACATACTGGCCACAACTTGTTTCTTATGTATTGTCCGAGAAACATGAAAGTGCTGTGCTGCAGTGCAAGAGACCTATGAATGGTAAATGGACTGAATTTATACAGTCATACAGACCGCTCAAAGCGCTTTACACTAGAGCCACATTCACCCAATGGCACTCACATGCATACATAGGTTAGGTGCCTTGCCCAGGGGCACATCGACATGTGGCAGGAGGAAGCTGGAATCGAACCCACAACCTACTGATTGCAAGACGACTACTCTTCCTACTGAGGCAGTCGCCACTATGAAGACTTCCTTGGAATCCTATGAGGATCAGATTTCCTGACCAAATTGATCTGTTTTTGTGGAATGTGCACCTTTACATGAAGCTAAATTTGGACTGAGACTTACTTATTCCATACCAGTGATGTTTACATTAATTTTTACATCATTTCAGGTGAGAAATTAAGCTTAGTGTAGCAATAGTTATGGATCTTATTGCTGTTGAAAACACTGAAATATTTTGTTTGCTTCATCCCATAGCTAAATGACAACCTTAATATTCCCAAACAGCATACATTTGTGACAGCAGAGTGTGATAGCAGCTGCTTTGATTTGGTGTTGGTTTTTAAAGCTGTGAGGGGGGAGGGTCAACTTCTGCAATTTAGGTTAACATTAATGCATGTCTACATGTGGACAGGTTTAAAACAATGCTGCAAATGTCTGGTAAATGAAATTCTGAATGGCCATTCCACCCCCTAATTATAAAATAACATTGTTGGGACACAGTCATTACATACAGTTTTATCGCTGAAAATCATGGCTTTTATTTCCGTGGCTGGAGCTTCTCAGCCACACTTGGTCAACACTAAGGGAACAGGAGGATTTACCTTCTCAGCATCTGCGGCTGGAATCTACAGTAGGGAGAACAAGTATTTGATACACTGCCAATTTTGCAGGTTTTCCCACTTGCAAAGCATGTAGAAGTCTTTCCTTTTTATCATAGGTACTCTCTAACTGAGAGTGACAGAATCTTAAACAAAAATCCAGATAATCACATTGTGTGATTTTTAAGTAATTCGTTTACATTTTATTGCTCGAAAGTGCGTTTAATATTGGTACATAAATTGGATTGCTCTTTTCTGTCCAGCAGACGATTAAATGGGCATATGAATAATTGGCCAGTAGTTAAAAAACAAAAACTCTAGTGTTACTGGAATGTTAAACATAAATAAAAGAAAATATTTTAGTCAGTTTATTTAAAAGTGTTTGGATGATGGAGGTAGTGGACCTCCTGTTATTTTAGGTGGGGACCCCTGACCTAGACAATGACCTGAAGAGAGCTGGGACCACAGTCTCAAAGAAGACCATCAGTAACACACTACGCCACCATGGAATAAAACCCTACAGCGCACACAAGTTCCCCCTGCTCAAGCCAGCATGTCAGCATGTCCAGGCCCATTTGAAGTTTGCCAATGACCATCTGGATGATCCAGAGGAGGAATGGGAGAAGGTCATGTGGTCTGATTAACCAAAACTAGAGCTGTTTGATCTAAACTCCACTGGAGGAAAAGAAGGATGAGTACAACCCCAAGAACACCATCCCTACCGTGAAGCATAGAGGTGGAAACTTCATTCTTTGGGGATGCTTTTCTGCAAAGGGGACAGGGCGGCTGCACCTTATTGAGGGGAGGATGGATGGGGTCATGTATCAGGAGATCTCAGCCAACAACCTCCTTCCCTCAGTAAGGGCAATGAAGATGGGTCATGGCTGGGTTTTCCAGCATGACAACAACCCGAAGCACACAGCCAGGGCTCCGTAAGAAGCATCTGAACGTCCTGGAGTGGCCTAGCCAGTCTCCAGACCTGAACCCAATCAAAAATCTTTGGAGGGAGCTGCAAGTCCATATTGCCCATTAACGGCCCCGAAACCTGAAGGATCTGGAGAAGATCTATTCAATTCTATTCAGTTTGGTTTTACTTATATAGTGCCAATTCATAACACATGTTGTCTCAAGGCACTTCACAAAAGTCAGGTACATACATTCCAATTAATCCTAACCATTGAACAGTGCAGTCAGATTCTGTTATTTATTCAAATTGGATAAAAAGTTTTTCTATCTAAGGAAAGGAAACCCAGCAGATTGCATCCAGTCAGTGACTTGCAGCATTCACTCCTCCTGGATGAGCATGTAGAGACAGTGGACAGTCACTGGGGTTGACTTTGCAGCAATCCCTCATACTGAGCATGCATGTAGCGACAGTGGAGAGGAAAAACTCCCTTTTAACAGGAAGAAACCTCCAGCAGAACCAGGCTCAGTGTGAGCAGCCATCTGCCCCCACCCCACTGGGGGTTAGAGAGAACAGGAGCAGAGACACAAAGGGAACAAAGAAGCACTGATCCAGGAGTCCTTTCTATAGGAAAGAAACGTGAAACATTAATAGGTATTGCTTCAACTAGGAATAAAAAACAGATCAACTCTGAGCCCGTTTTCAAGGTTAGAGTCTGAAGAGAGCACATACAGTTAGTCACAGTAGAAGTTCAGTCAGTAGCTATGTCTAGGGGAGAGAAAAGGGTTTAAACACTGAAAGACAGGGCCAAGTCATCGATCATCGGTAGAGGGGTGAGGATTTTAAGTGTTTGGGCAGCAGAAGCTTGGACGATGCCCCCCTCCAGGAATGTGTCACAGGTAGACACAGAGTCAGGCCAAAGTGTAGCTTCTAGGAAGAGAAAAGAGAGAGGGAAAAAACAAAAGTTAAAAGCTTTAAATAACAGCAAATAATGCAAAAATTGGAGAGTAGTATGAGAATGCAGCGGGGAAGAGAAAAGTGGTCATTATGTCCCCACAGCCTAAGTCTATAGCAGCATAACTACAGAGATAGCTCAGGATAAACTAAGCCCCTCTAAATATAAGCTTTATCAAAAGGGGAAACTTTAAAAACCCGCCTTAAAAATTTGGACAGGGTGTCTGGATCTGTATAGGGGGCGGTCCCCAAAACCCTGTGGGAGTGGGGCAAACCCCCGTCATGAACTACAGGAAACTTTTGGTATCTGGAACTGGCAAACAAAGTTTCTGTACCAAATAATTTTAAGTTTTTTTTTCTGATGTATCAAATACTGTATGTCATGCAATAAAATTTAAATTAATTACTTAAAAATACACTCAATGTGATTTTCTCGGATTTTTTTTTTTAGATTCTATCACTTACAGTTGAAGAGTACATAAAAAGTAAGACTTCTACATGCTTTGCAAGTAGGAAAACATGCAAAATTGCCAAGCTATCAAATACTTGTTCTCCCCACTGTAGCATCCATGGCCTTGTTTTAGACAGTCAAATAAATGGCCACAGTAAATGAAAACTCAGGAAAAATAAGTGATAATAATAATATTCTGGGTGTCATAATTGAAGAGTTCCTATTATTAGGAACAGGGGGTTTTGGGCAAGTAGAGATTCAGGAATTCAATGACTTTGATTTACCTGCCATCTAATAGTACAGTAAATGGTCCAGTCTTAAAAAGTTGGATGATAAGAAATAGAAATTTTCAAAGGAAAACCATTTTGATAGTTTCTTTTCCCCCCCTAGTTTGCTCCCCCAAACCCCAAGGGGAAAAAGGAAAATCCCCAAAATTGTTTGGTCAAAAAGCATCTTACAAACTGTTGAATACACTGTTGCTGCCAACAACAGAACAACTGGGCATTTAGATTTGACAGACACAGCTTCACTCAAGAAATTATGACAGAATGTAGTGCAGCTACTCACTCCCAACTAGCTCGCTGCCCATCTCTTCACATAGCTGTATTATACAATCATGTTAGACGTCACAGAAAAGATTTAGGATAAAAATGCCTCAACAATTTAGGTGTTTGAGAATAAAAGACATTTGATTTAGGAAACAATCGATTTGTTTGTGGACTGAAAGGCTTTGTATTTTCAGAATGTTTCACTAACAGAAAAAATCTTGACTCTATGCTTTATACATTGCCTGGCCAAAAAAACAGTCGCCACCTGGATTTAACTAAGCAAATAGGTACAAGCCTCCCATTGGATAATTATTGCATGGGCGATAATGTTTCAGCTAGCAAGTTATTTAACCCCAACTGGTGCAATGAGTTGCTTCTCATTTCATAAACAACCATGTCGAAAGAAACATCCCGTGGTCCTGGAAAAGATGTCACTTTGTTTCAGAAGGGTCAAATCGCTGGCATATATCAAGCAGAGGAAACATCTAAGAAGATAACAGAAACTTCCAAAATTGGGTTAAGAACTGTCCAACGCATTATTAAAAACTGGAAGGATAGTGGGGACCCATCGACTCCGTGGAAGAAATGTGGCTAGAAAAAAAATCCTGAATGATCGTGATCGGCGATCACTGAAACGTTTGGTGAAATCAAATCGAAGAAAAACAACAGTAGAACTCTGGGCTATGTTTAATGATGAAAGTAAGAGCATTTCCACACACACAATGTGAAGGGAACTCAAGCGATTCGATTCCCGGCTGGGGGTCTTTCTGCATGGAGTTTGCATGTTCTTCCCGTGTATGCGTGGGTTCTCACCGGGTACTCCGGCTTCCTCCCACAGTCCAAAGACATGCCTCTTAGGTTAATTGGACACTCTAAGTTGCCCTTAGGTGTATGAATGCGTGTGTGCATGGTTGTTTGTGTGTTGCGCTGCGATGGACTGGCGACCTTTCCAGGGTGTACCCCGCCTCTCGCCCATAGACTGCTGGAGATAGGCACCAGCTTCCCAGCCACCCACTATGGAATAAGCGGTAGAAAATGACTGACTGACTGACAATGCGAAGGGAACTCAAGGGATTGGGACTGAACAGCTGTGTAGCCTTAAGAAAACCACTAATCAGTGAGGCTAACTGGGAAAAAAAGGCTTCAGTTTGCAAGGGAGCATAAGGATTGGAGCAATGGAAGAAGGTAATTTGGTTCTTGACCAGAAAAAGGTGGACTGCCTCCTCTGGGTTGGGGTTCAGTCTTTGCCTCAAGCAGAGGAGTTTAAGTATCTAGGGGTCTTGCTCACCAGTGATGGTAGGATGGAACGGGAGATAGACAGATGGATTTGGGCTTCGTCTCCAGTAATGCGGGCACTGCTGCGATCGTTTGTGGTGAAGAAAGAGATGAGCCAAAAAGCAAAGCTCTAGATTTACCGGTCTGTCTACTTTCCGACCCTCACCTATGGACATGAGAAATGGATCATGACCGAAAGAACGAGATCCCAGAAACACAATTCCAGGGGATTCCTTTTACCCAGGTAAAACAAATCCTGAGGCTTTAAATCCAGGGGCTTTTGGTGGAAAGGGGCTCATGTAAGACAAAACATAATAATAGACCCGAAGATGAAGCTTGTTTGAACATAAAACATGTACGAGCAAACTGAGTGTGCCTTCCACATCTAATTAGGATATTTCAATATGCTGCTAGCAACCAGCGTTGCTTTTTCACTGTATAGTTGGAAAAGGAACGAGTCAGCCTAAATATGTTGATTTGTTTCTTAGAAATGACAACAATCATTTTTACCTGATGCGTTCTCCACTTCAAAGTCACTGTCATCTGAACTGTCATAGTCCAAGGCATCTAAGAGAGAGGCAGCTAGCGGCTTCACCTGCCGTCTCTTTAGACTTCGGTCCACTAATAAAGAACAGTCACAGAGAAACACAACAGAAAAAGGAATGTTTGAATGAGCCGAGATTACCATGACAAAATAATTAGTAGGGTCATATTCAGATTCAGATTGTTTATTGACAATGAGATATTATGAAGATACACAGAAGAACACATTTCTATAGCATTAGGCCAAAGTAAAGAAGGTAGACATTGTGAGCCTACAACTCATAAATAAAATATTTGTAACAAAGAAAGTTGCTTTAGTGATTTAATATTTACCCTATTAAAAAATATAAATAGGCATTAATGCTCTAACATCAATAATATAAACATAAGTTCATTTCTCAGCCCACTTTTCGAGCATCCCCATTTTTTTCGTACCAATACCTACTTTTTTTTATACACATATACACACACACACATGCATACATACATATATATAAATATCATCTGAATATAACTAAGAAAGATGACTAATGTCCATTCCTTGTGTTCTTTAGCCCAAACAAGTCTCTTCTGCTTGTTGCCTGTCCTCAGCAGTGGTTTCCTGGCAGCTATTTTACCATGAAGGCCTGATTCACACAGTCTCCTCTTAACAGTTGTTCTAAAGATGTGTCTGCTGCTAGAACTCTGTGTGGCATTGACCTGTTCTCTAATCTGAGCTGCTGTTAACCTGCGATTTCTGAGGCTGGTGACTCGGATGAACTTATCGTCTGCAGCAGAGGTGACTCTTGGTCTTCCTTTCCTGGGGCGGTCCTCATGTGAGCCAGTTTCTTTGTAGCGCTTGATGGTTTTTGTGACTGCACTTAGAGACACTATCAAAGTTTTCCCAATTGTTCGGACTGACTGACCTTTATTTCTTAAAGTAATGATGGCCACTCATTTTTCTTTACTTAGCTGCTTTTTTTCTTGCCATAATACAAATTCTAACAGTCTATTCAGTAGGACTATCAGCTGTGTACTGTATCCACCTCCTGCACAACACAACTGATGGTCCCAACCCCATTTATAAGGCTTGAAATCCCACTTATTAAACTTGACAGGGCACACCTGTGAAGTGAAAACCATTTGAGGTGACTACCTCCTGAAGCTCATCAACAGAATGCCAAGAGTGCACGTAGCAGTAATCAAAGCAAAAGGTGGCTACTTTGAAGAACCTAGAATATAAGACATATTTTCAGTTGTTTCACACTTTTTTGTTCAGTATATAATTCCACGTGTGTTAATTCATAGTTTTGATGCCTTCACTGTGAAGCTACAATATTCATAGTCATGAAAATAAGGACAACTCTTTGAATGAGAAGGTGTGTCCAAACTTTTGGGCTGTACTGTATGTAAACTTCTGAATTTGTAGGAAGAAATAAAATATTACAAAATTATCATTCTGCCATTTAGCAAAGAGAAATAATTGTAGTGATCATAACTGATCTGAAATAGGAAATGTTTGGTCTGATTAAACATCTAATAGTGAGAGAAAAAGGTTGTGTCTTTTTATACATGTCTAGATCTCTTTGGTCTAGATACATGTCAACTCTTTGAATGAGAAGGTGTGTCCAAACTTTTGGTCTGTACTGTAATATATATATATATATATATATATATATATATATATACAATGAGGAAACTAAGTATCTGAACACCCTGTGGCTTTGCAAGTTCTCCCACTTAGAAATCATTGAGGGGTCTGAAATTTTCATCTTAAGTGCATGTCCACTGTGAGAAACATAATGTAAAAAAAAAATCCAGAAATTACAATGTATGATATTTTAATGATTTATTTGTGTGTTACTGCTGCAAATAAGTATTTGAACACCTGCCAATATGCAAAAATTCTGGCCCTCGAAGACCTGTTAGTCTGCCTCTAAAAAGTCCACGTCCACTCCACTTATTATTCTAAATTAGAAGCACCTGTTTGAGGTCGTTAGCGGCATAAAGACACCTGTCCACCCCACACAATCAGTAAGACTCTAACTACTAACATGGCTAAGACCAAAGAGCTTAGCCCATAACTACACAGCAGGAGCTGGTACCACTGTTTCCAAGGTTACTGTGGGTAATACACTAAGACGTCATAGTTTTAAGTCATGCATGGCGTGGAAGGTTCCCCTGCTTAAATCAGCACACGTCCAGGCCCCTCTTAAGTTTGCCAATGACCGTTTGGATGATCCAGAGGAGTCATGGGAGAAAGTTCTGTGGTCAGATGAGACCATAATAGAACTTTTTCGTTTTAATTTCACTGCCGTGTTTGAGGACGAAGAATGATGAGTACCATCCCTATTTTTAGATTATGTCTCTCATAGTGTACATACACCTATGATGAAAATTTCAGACCCCTACGTGATTTCTAAGTGGGAGAACTTGCAAAGTCGCAGGGTGTTCAAATACTTAGTTTCCTCACTGTATAGATAGATAGATCTTTTAGCAAATAAAGATAGTTTAAATTGCACATGTCTAACTCTTTGTCTAAAAATCATACCAGCTCTCTTCAACCTGAAAACCTTCATTGTTCACATGCAAACCAGCACATACCCTCAGTGACAGATTTACGGTAGTGGCGTCTGACAAACCTCCTAGCTGGCCAACTTGTGTTAGCATTAGCGGTGTTTGTTAGCGATCAACAGCGGCGCCTCAATAGAACTGCTTAAAATGCACAATTTGCAGCCAGCTCACAGGACAACAGCGGAGGTAAACAACCTAGCTTCACCAACAGATAAGCTAAATGAAAAACGGACGTTTTACAGAGTAGCATTACCACAATAAGCAGCACAGACATGCTAATCACGCAGCATACCAAGCATAGGTTTAGCTTTTGATATTGTTTCGCTCATGTTAGTTTATAAACCAACACGTTGTGAAACCAATGTCGTGTTAAGTGAGAAAATGATAACAAAGATGATGAAACTCACTTTGAACTCCGTTTCTTAAAGGGACGCGGCTCTCCTCAACAGCATGTTCTGTGGACAATGGAGCACACAGTAATGACGTTGTTAGGATGTGATATTGTTGCCATGGGGACAGCAGGGGGAGAATGATGATAAAATACGTTTTTATAGCATATGTTTGGATGTCTCATACAAATGTGCTGATAATACCTGCATTCACCTGATATAAATCTCGGGGCTTGATAGAATAGCTTTATATTCTACTAAAGAAGTTTTCGAGCGGAGTAAAATGACCCGGAAGCGGAAGTGTCACCCTGTGTCCATTCGGACATTTTTCAGGTTTGACGAGGTCATTGCGAAGTTATGCTTTAAACAAGTATTTAAAAACGTTCTAGTCATGTCTAAGCTGTAAACTTTTTCCAAGTCCCTTGAGAAATTATAAAATAAATGGAGGTGGCGTGTTGTCTAGAGCTTGTATGTAAATATATTTTTCGAGTTTTTCCGATTTCTGCCAAATTTTTCTTTTTGAAAGCATTTTACAGTCTCTATACATTTTAATAATTCTGCACTATATTGCTGGTAATTTTGTTAACGTTTCCTTCATAGTTATTCAGTATTGTTTCTATTATTTATTTTATCCTTCCTAATATTACCTTACTAGAGGTGCACCTTTCGGCTGTCGGCCGCTGAAACTATTTAATTTCCCCCTAGGGGAATGATACGGTTATTCTTATCTATATATTAATAATTTTTAATTTAACTTAAAATCACGTCACTTCCCAATTTTAATGTACATCTCAGACACTCCCACTTATAACATTTTCATGACACACACAGAGCCTCGGGGGTGGGTACACTCAAAGTGTATTTTATTAACCTCACCTCTGGTGCCTGCGCCCATCTCTAAGGTTTAAGTTTAATGTAGACATTGGGGGGCCGTGGCGGACCCTCTTCCCCACCTCTTTCCACACCCCCGTTCGCTGTTTGCCATCTGGAGTTGGAAGCCGGGAGAAGGAGCATGTCTTCTGGTTGGTGTCTGTGCTGTGGTTGGGAGTCGGGTCTTTGGGGTCGATTGATGCTGGGGCTGGTGTTTCGGCTCTCTCTGGATTGTTTATATTTTTTCGGATCTCAGACCCTGGCTTCGGTGCCCGATCCATCAGCGGGGGGTTTGGGCTTGCTTTGGTGCATGGGCTGGCTGGCCGGCCTTTTTGGTGTGGTGGGGTATGCAGTGTGGGAGTGTGTGCAGGTATGCTGGGGCGGGTGCCTCCCGCGTTGAGGTGTGGGGCTATGGCTCTGGGCCCCGGCCTGGTGCTGGGCTGTGGTCGCGGTCGGGTGTGTGGAGCAGTGGAGCACATCTTGTACCTACACTGGGGTGGCTGGCGGGTTGTGCTCAGCCTGGGGCGCCCGGCCCAGTTACCCAGCTGGCGCATGTTTCTCTCTCATGGATGGGCAGGCTGGGGCTGCTGGCGTTGGCCAGATGGTTGGGCGGGCTTGGCCGTGTGGTGCTCCGCTGGCTGTCGAGTTCGGTAGCGGGTTGCAGCGTGTGGGGATGTTTTTTCCTATTTTTGAATGCGGGGTCTTTGGCATTTAAATCGGCTGAGCTGGTTGGTGTTTCTTCCTAGGCTGCCATTGTAGTTGCGGTAATATTGTGTGGTTGTGGGAGCATGGTTGGGGCCAGTGAGTTTGCCCGTCTTGGTGTGGGGTCTGGGGGTCCGTTGTGGTGTCTGCTCTGTTGCGCTTGTGGGCGCAGGCTGGGGTGAAGTTGTGCGGGACCCTTGCCTTGGCATTGCGGCGCGCTGTGTGGTAGGGGGCAGGATGCGGCGGGGATGCTTGGGCTGTGTGTGGAGCTTGCGCTGTGTGTATGTTTTGTTTTTTATCAGCTTTTCGGGAGTGGAGCTCATCCGTGGGGTTGTGCCCCTGGGGGGAGAGGATTCATGGCATTTGGGTTCGGGGCATGTGTTCGATAACTACCGTAAATTCCGGACTACAGAACGCACCTGATTAAAAGCCGCATGCTCTAGATTTAGAAAGAAAACCAATTTTGTACTTGTACAAGCCGCACCGGATTTTAAGCCGCGGGTGTCCCACTTTGTAATATGACATATTTACACAGAAAGATATTACACGTGAGGATTTTTAACTATTAATTTAATCCGTAGTAATATAAACAAATGCATATTGCAAATGCTTTTTTCCGAATAGTCCCTGTAACACGGCTACCTTTAAATATACGTACATTATCAGTAACACAAATTACATTGCTTATGCTTTTTTACTGAACAGTGCACGAACAACATTCCAATATCTCCTAACGACTGATATACACTGCATCCCACCAGGTCAAAAGTCATTGATCGCCTTCTTCATCTTCTTCCTGCGCACTGAAACCATCAAAGTCCTGTTCTTCAGTGTCCGAATTGAACAGCCTCAGGATCTCGTCACTCACTTCAGCCTCTTCGTTGATGCTCTCACTTGAGCGCACCTGGTCCCCTTAATCACGCAGCAGTCCAGCCTTTCGAAACCCGTTGGTGATTTTCCATGTTGATGAGGGCGAATATAAATGTCTGATTTACAATACTGGTAATTGAATTGTGAAAGTGCTCTTGATTTATCGCACAAGTTCGTTGGACCTCTTTGAACTACTCATCAATTTGATTGGTCCACTGTTACCAGGCAAATTGTTTTTGGCGGCATGAAAAAAACATGCATTAGCCGCACCGTTGTATAGGCCGCAGTGTTCAAAGTGTGGGAAAAAAGTAGCGGCTTATAGTCCGAAATTTACGGTATGTCCTGGTTGGGGTGGGCCTGTGGGGAGATTCATGGGGGGTGAGGGGCTCATGGCGTTGATATCGGAATTCATTGGCGTGTTGGAACTGTTTCATCCTGGGATGGCTCTGGTTGGCATTCTCGTTAGGACCAGGTAGATCCCTCTTTTGTATGTGGGGGCTGGGATCGGAGCAGGGGGTCAGGGTCTGGGCCAGGGTCGCTCTGGTTCAGGTGGTGCCGACACTAGTCTGGACAGGCGCTGGGGCGGTCTGCCTGTATCCATCATGGAAGGAAAGGGACCACCTTCTGGGTCCGGGGGCTGGTTGCCCCTCTGGGGTATCAGTACCTGGACCTTGGAGTATAGAGTATGTATGGGGGGTGTGAGTGAGTGTAAGACACCCATTGTCGTGTGTCTTTACGTTAGGTGTTTGGGTGTGTTTTTATGTATAGTCATTAGGGTGTGTGCCTGTTTTTGTGTCAGGTTGTGTCTTTGGCTGCTCCCTCTCCTGGATCAGTTTAGGCCCCCCATCAAATGCGGGGCCTATTTCCCCTCTGCCACACTCCGTGCCATTGGCTGGTGTCTCTGTATTGGTGGTTCTTAGTGTCCAGGGCTGGGTGCTTTGGTGTGTGCCGGCTCACTCCCGGTGGTTGCTTGACGGGGCCTGGGTCCCCTGGCTCTGACGGGCCTCTGCTTGCAGAGTGATGTGCCCCAGAATTTCGGGTCTCTGGGTCCATGCCTGGATCTGTTCCAGCGTAGACGGCTGCCGGTGGAGCCTGTGTGCTCGTCACTGCAGCTCCCTTGTGCTTCTACTCTGTGGCTGCTGGGTGGTTCCCCTGTTCTCCTCTGCTCTCCCCCAGGGGCGATTGATACCAAGATGTTCTATATTGAGCCGCAGTTACCACTAAATACGTCTTGCATTCATTGGCACCGTGCACTTTTCGGTTACAATGCTGTTATATATGTTTCTGCAGGTGTAGAAGCTGTCTTCTAGACTGTTATTTTGAATTCTCTTCACCCTTCTTTCTCTCCTCTAGTCTTTTCTCCTCTCCCTTTGTCCTTTATACCCCACCTCTATCTCTTTCTTGCTTCTTTTTTTTCATTTTTGTTTCCAACTTAGTGTCTATTGCAATTGAAATAATCCCTTAGGAGTTTCTAATAAAGTTTATTTTATAAATATCAAGCAGAGAATTATAGCGTTAACCGTAACCGTTAAAGTAAATCTGTTGGGCTTCTTCTTGGCATACAGACAACAATTCTGAGTGCTCCTCTGCCAGACAGGACACAGTAAAAAAGAAAAAAACAAATAAATAAATAAAATGACGTCACTAGGAGCTGCTTTTTTTGAGTACCGGCCTCTGCTGTTTTCTCCGTGGTGGTTGAAAAGATGTTTCTCTGCACTGGCTGCCAGACTGTTTCATCCAGGTGAAGGGTTCTTCCTGTTAGCTGTCTTCCAAGATCTGAAGGAAGGGATTTATCTTTTGTCTTTCTACCAAAAGAATTCCAGGGAGGACTGTTAGTCAGTTTACTCTCATTTACATCAATGTTCTGTTTTTTGGTTGTGGTTGTTAGCTGTCCATCACTCTTATCACTGTTTAGAATCACCGGTAGGGTCATTTCATTTCCATACCCAGCATTTACTTTCACATTCACTTCAAACCGAAGAATTTTCATGTCCATCACTACTTTTTTTGGAAAGCTGTGGAGCTTTTAAACAGCTGGGCATTGACAGCAATTCAGCCTTTAAAAGCAACTCACGGTACCGTAAGTCCATCAGCAGTCCAGTCAACAAGCCAACCATAGCCGATGTTTTTCTTTTTGAAGCATGACTGATCTCTTATTTTTTTTGCACCAAGGTTTCCTAGATGCTTCCAGTTACAAAAACAGGACTTACATGACACCAGCTCACGGGCACATGAAGCTTTCTGAGTTTAGATGAGCATATGGGACATAAATGAAACATCTTGTTAGCAACTAATTTTCTTAGAATCAGTTTTTGAAATGAAATTTTCAAGCAGTAAAATTCAACATAAAGTCAAACTTAGCTAGATTTTTGAAGGTTCATCTTTCATGAAAATTTTGTTAGCATTTTAAAAAATGAGGAAATCATGACTTTTGCAAAATTGGCAAAAAGAAATCAAAGTCTGCACCATTGTTAATCAGAAAACTGCTGTTAATGGGTTTCATAAGGGTTGTTGAATGCTAAATTGAATTGAAAATGGAAAAGAATTAAGTTAATGGAAAAAATTTTAGAGTATTAAAAAAGTATTCTTGAATAATTTTGTTAATGTCAATCTATAAAGGAAAAATTCTGAAACATGACAAAATCAAACAAAACAGTGATAAATGCATGACTGATGATGTTTGCAGAAGTATGATTTTTTAAAAGGTAAGAATTCATGTTTTTCAAAAGTTTCAATTTTAAATGGAAGGTTAAATTCCTGATTGTCATTTTTAAAAGGATTTTTGTCATGCTCTGAAAAATGATTTCCAGTCTTCAAATTTTTTCAGAATTTTGAGTAAAACATTTCAAGCAGTACAAGTGACTTTTAAAATCTGTCATCATTGATTTTAGATGATACTTTGACACAAGACCTAGTGGCATTCAAAAGCTTGATCTAACTCAAAATGGCATTGAATTAAATAAGTAAAAAACCTTTATGGTTCATAAATGTGTTGAATTATAAAAAAATTTTTTTCAAAAATGCTATATGGCAGTCATCAATCAGAGATTTTTCATTAAATGGCTAAAAGAAAGTGGGCAAGTCAAATGAAAAGGAAAAGAAACATGACTAAAGTTTGACAAAAAAATTGACCAATGATGAAGTTAAAAATGGTTGAAGATGATAAATGAAAATAGAGAAGAATTAAAAGGTTTGAGAGAAAACCTTTTTACCTGAAGTTAACAAAATTTTTTTCAGAGATTGAAATTGCATTTGATGAAACAAATGTTTGAAAAAATATTTAAAAAAATGATTGAAAATGTTTTAGCCAGCAAATGCAAAAAATTTTTTTACTTAGAAAAAGTTTTAGAATTAATGAAAATGTTTTCTGCAGAACCTTTTCAACACCTAAAAATTTAAAACTGATCAGGTTAATTGATGTAAAAGCTGAGGATGTTTGAAGAATTTGTCTGTGCATCTGATTAAAAACTTGTTTTTCTGTTGAAAAAAGGACTTTAAATGGTTTTTCAAGAATTGGACACAGGAAACTGACAAAAAATCAGTTTAAAAGGACATGGTTTGAAATGATGGTAAATGTAGGTCACAAAATTTTAAAAAACAGTCAATGTTAAAACAAAGAAAGACCATATCATTTTTTTTCCTTAACAAATGGTGATTTCCAAGTGTGCAGATGCATGAGTTAGCAAGGACATGAAATTTTGAGTACATTTAATGTTGAGTTTAGGCTCAATTAAACTGTTAGCATCCAATAAAATTCAATTGTGATGTGTGGATGGATCATTTTTGAAAATTGATTGATAACCAATGAAATGGTTTCAGATACATCAGCAAGTTTCTTTAAAAATGTAACAGCATTAACTTAAACAAAATCTTTCCAAAACAAAAAGGTTAATGATATATGTGGCTGATACAGTTCATTTTGAAAATTTGTTCAGTAAAAATTTGGTCACAAAACTTTTCAAAAGGAATGTCTTTTAAAAAAAAATGTGCAAAAAAAACAAGTGTTTGTAGCTGTGAAAAAGTAAAAATTTCAATGCTGAATAAACATTTTAAACTGCAATTGAATAAAGTCAAGATTTGCAAAAATCTAACCTTTTAAAAATGGAAATGTTTTTTTCAGCAGTAAAATTTAAATGAATGAAAAAAAAACATTTTTGGCAAAAAGAGTTGGACATCTGAAAAATGGAATTTGAAAATTTTCTAAGTGTTTAAAATGAAAAGCTAAAATATGTAGAAAAGGAACTTTTTTTTAAGATAATGATGCAAAAATGTGAATTTTGAGACATTTTTATATGATTTTATATATAATATTAATATTTTATTGATATAAATTATTATTATTTTCTATTGCATTTGAAAAATAAAAAAAGTTTAGAATTTGGATGAATGAGGATTGGATGATTATTGGAAATTGAGTATGAACTGTGAAAAAGAAACAGTAAATTTTTAAGTTGAAGTGAAAAAATTTCAACTTTCAATAACTCAGTTTAAATCACAAATTTTTGACTGGAAAAGAGTTTTTGGGGTTCAGAAGAAAAGGGTCATTCATTCTTTCAGTGACATGTGAAAAAATTTGAATTGATGATCCAAAACTGAAATGCAGATTCAATTTGAAAAAATGGTTTTAAAAGAAAGTGCAAAAAAGACTGTATTTTTTAAATTCAGATTCAACAAGTTGTAAACCCAAAAATCATCCTGAAAAAAATTTCAATGACTTTTTAGGAAACCTTTTTTTTCAGCAATCTTTTGAACTTTTACTTGATCTATGGCAAACTGTTTTTAAAAAAATGAATTAGAAATTGTCAAAAATGGATGAAATGGTCATTAAAAAACTGAGCAAAAAACTGAGTAGGTCATGTGAACAAAAGTGAGCATTTTTTAAAAAAACCAGGAGAGCAAAGGTTTTAAATTTTTGTTTTATTTTAAAGATTGCAACTTTTTTCACTGAAAAAAATTTTGATGCATTTTTGTGTTTTGTTTTGTGTGTTTAAAACTCATTCAATAAGTTTAATGCAAGTTAAATGTTTTCTGATTAGGAGTAACTGTACCTGTGGGTGATGAAATTTGTGAGGCAAATGTTGGATGGACAGGTTTTATTGAAGTCTGCTAACATTCTGGAAGGTTTAATGAAATTAACTGAACATTTGAATGGGTAATCAAAAAAAACTTTTTAAAAATGCTTGAAAAAACTTTGTGCCATGAGTCCAAAAAATTTTTTTTGTTGTAATCAATCAAAAGATGCAAGTTTGACAGTGGTTAGACATTATGACTGTTTTTAGCAATTTGAAAGCAGGCATGTTTTGTAGAAAATTACAGTTTAAGGAATTGATTTGACATTTTGAAAAACTTCAGATGATTACAAAGACAAAAGTGATTTGAAAACTAATGCTAGTCTAAAAAAGTTTTCTCAAAAATCAACTCAACAATCTCAAATGCATTGATGACAGCTATTTTTTTTTGATTTTGCATGTAGTTTTAAAAAGTTTCTGATTTATGAATTTTGATTTAAGGCAAAAAGGAGAGGCATGAGTAAAATAAAAAGAATGACAAGATATTTGTTTTTTCAGCAGAAACATTCAAATTTTGTTTTGAGCAGAAGCTGTCAGAAGTTTAAATGGTCAAACTGTAAAATTTTAAACTGTGTAACTTAAAGAAGTTTCAAAAGAATTTTTTTAAAGTTTAACTTCAGTAAACTGTTTGATGCATTGAACATGTCAAACAGGAATGTCAAAGTTTTTTGAACTATTTTGGGAAAAATTGAAATTCAAAGTTTACAAGTGAATTTGAAAACTTTTTTGTGATTGGGCAAATGCTCAGATGCCAAAAATCATTTTTTATCAAATTTGCAAATATGCTTTTCAAAATTGAAGTTTTCAACAAAAATTTGAAATGCATTTAAAAGATAATGCAAAAAATTTTAGTGAACATGCAGTATTTGTCATGAATGTGTTTGGAATTTGAAATTTTTCATGTTGCTTATATATAACCTGTCTAAATTACAAATTGTAAAAAACAAAAATTTTATTTAAAAAAAAAAAAAGGTTAAAATCAATGTAAATTTTTTGTGACTGCATTTGAATGGCAGTTTTTTGCAATTTTTTTGTGAATGGCTAGAGACATAAACAAGGAAATGGACCAAGTTTGCTAAAATGTTCACACATCAATATAAAAACTTAAGGATCAATATTTTTGAATAGTGTTAGTTATCACATGAATTTATTTTTTGGATTCATGAGCTTAAGGGGCTAGAATTTAAAGCATTTTTTTGGAGCTGTATTGATCTTAATTAAGTAAAATTTTCAGTTAAAAAGATTAGTGAAATTTGAAAAATTTCAACATGGGACATGTTTCAGCATGATTTTGGAATTGAAATTTGTTCTGAGCAATTTTCCAGTATTTTTTCAAAAAAAAAAAAATTAAAAAAGACAATGTTTGAATTTTGAATTTTACCTAAAATGTTTTTGAGAAAGTGCACTTTGGTGCACCCTTGAAGTTTTAAACAGTTTAAAGTTAGTAGCAGAATGGTCAACATAAAGTCATGTGCAAAAAAATGTTTTTCAAAAAGTTTACAACTTGATGCACAAAAATTGAAGTTGCATTACATTTGCAAAACAGTTCAAACAGCTTTCAGCTGAAATTTTGAATGAAAAAATTGATTGTGCATTTTGGCATTTTAAAAATGTAGCAAACATAAGGCGTTCCCAGGCCAGCCGAGAGACATAGTCCCTCCAGCGTGTCCTGGGCCGTCCCCTGGGCCTCCTCCCGGTGGGACGTGCCTGGAACACCTCCCGAGGAAGGCGTCCAGGAGGCATCCGGTATAGATGCCCGAGCCACCTCAACTGGCTCCTCTCGATGTGGAGGAGCAGCGGCTCTACTCTACTCCGCCCCTCCCGAATGGCCGAGCTCCTCACCCTATCTCTAAGGGAGTGCCCGGCCACCCTACGGAGGAAGCTCATTTCAGCCGCGTGTATCCGGGATCTCGTTCTTTCGGTCATGACCCAAAGTTCATGGCCATAGGTGAGGGTAGGAACGTAGACCGACCGATATATCGAGAGCTTCGCTTTTCGGCTCAGCTCTCTCTCACCACAACGGACCGGCACAGCGCCCCCCATTACTGCACGGCAGCCGCACCGCATCCGTCTGTCGATCTCCCGCTCCATTCTTCCCACTCTCTCGAACAAGACCCCAAGATACTTGAACTCCTCCACTTGAGGCAGGAACTCCCCTCCAACCTGAAGAGGACAAGCCACCCTTTTCCGGTTGAGAGACCATGGACTCTGACTTGGAGGAGCTGATCTTCATCCCAGCCACTTCACACTCGGCTGCGAACACCGCCCCAGCGCATGCTGTAGGTCTTGGCTAGGGGGGCCAGCAGCTCCACGTCATCTGCAAAAAGAAGAAAAAGAAGAGATGAAATCCACTGGTCCCCAAACCAGACCCCCTCCGGCCCTTGGCTGCGTCTAGAAATCCTGTCCATAAAAGTTATGAACAGGACCGGTGACAAAGGGCAGCCCTGCCGGAGTCCAACATGCACCGGGAACAGGTCCGACTTAGTGCCGGCAATGCGGACCAAACTCCTGCTCCGCTCGAACAGGGACCGGATGGCCCCTAATAAAGGGCCCCCGATTCCATACTCCTGGAGCACCCCCCCCAAGGGCATCACGAGGGACACAGTCGAATGCCTTCTCCAGGTCCACAAAACACATGTGGAACCGCTGGGCAAACTCCCATGAGCCCTCGAGTACCCTGTAGAGGGTATAGAGCTGGTCCAGTGTTCCACGGCCGGGACGAAAAAACCACACTGCTCCTCCTGAAGCCGAGGTTCGACTATCGGCCGGACTCTCCTCTCCAATACCCTGGCGTAGGGCCTTACCAGGGAGGGCCTTACCAGGGAGGCTGAGGAGAGGAGTGTGATCCCCCTGTAGTTGGAGCACACCCTCCGGTCCCCCTTCTTATGAAGGGGGACCACCACCCCAGTCTGCCAGCCAGTCCAGAGGCACTGTCCTACTGTCCCCGACCCGCCATGCAATGTTAAAGAACGTGTCAACCATGACAGCCCCCAAAAACCCAAGATTTGAGGTACTCAGGGCGGATCTCATCCACCCCCCGAAGCCTTGCCACCGCGGAGCTTTTTAACCACCTCGGTGACTTCAGGCTGGGTGATGAAAGAGTCCAACCCCGAGTCCCTAGCCTCTGTTTCCACCAGGGAATGCGTGATGGCAGGATTGAGGAGATCCTCGAAGTACTCTTTCCACCGGCCGATAATGTCCCCAGTCGAGGTCAGCAGCCTCCCACCCCCACTATAAACAGTGTCGGCAAAGCACTGCTTCCCCCTCCTGAGGCGCCGGACGGTTTGCCAGAATCGCTTCGAGGCCGACCGGTAGTCCTTCTCCATGGCCTCACCGAACTCCTCCCAGGCCCGAGTTTTTGCCTCTGTCACAGCTCGGGCCGCAGCACGCTTGGCCTCACGGTACCCGTCAGCCGCCTCAGGAGTCCCACAAGCCAACCACAGCTGATAGGACTCCTTCTTCAGCTTGACAGCATCCCTTACTGCCGGTGTCCACCACCGGGTTCTGGGATTGCCGCTGCGACAGGCACCACAGACCTTACGGCCGCAGCTACGGGCAGCAGCATCGACAATAGATGCGGAGAACATGGTCCACTCGGACTCTATGCTTCAACATCCCCCGGAATCTGGTCAAAGCTCTCCCGGAGGTGGGAGTTGAATAGATCCCTGGCCGAGGGCTCCGACAGGTGTTCCCAGCAGACCCTCACTATGCGCTTGGGCCTGCCAAGTCTGTCCGGCTTTCTCCTCCTCCAGCGGATCCAACTCACCACCAGGTGGTGATCAGTGGACAGCTCAGCCCCTCCCTTCACCCGAGTGTCCAAAACATGCGGCCGAAGGTCTGATGATACGACAACAAAGTCGATCATTGACCTCCTGCCTAGGGTGTCCTGGTGCCAAGTGCACTGATGAACACCCTTATGCTTGAACATGGTGTTCATTATGGACAATCCGTGACTAGCACAGAAGTCCAAAGACAAAACACCACTCGGATTCAGATCGGGGAGGCCATTCCTCCCGATCATGCCTCTCCAGGTGTCACTGTCGTTTCCCACGTGGGCGTTGAAGTCCCCCAGCAGAATAATGGAGTCCCGGGAGGGGCACTATCCAGCACCCCCGACAGGGACACCAAGAAGGCCGGGTACTCCGCACTACCGCTCGGCCCGTAGGCCGAAACGACAGTCAGAGACCTATCCCCGACCCAAAGGCGCAGGGATGCGACCCTCTCATCCACCGGGGTAAACCCCAACACTAGACGGCTGAGCTGGGGGGCAAAAAGCATACCCACCCCAGCCCGCCGCCTCTCCCCGTGGGCCACTCCAGAGTAGAAGAGAGTCCAGCCCCTCTCAAGGAGATGGGTTCCAGAGCCCACGCTATGCGTGGAGGCGAGCCCGACTATTTCTAGTCGATATCTCTCGACCTCCCGCACAAGCTCAGGCTCCTTCCCCCCCAGCGAGGTAACATTCCACGTCCCTAGAGCCAGCCTAAGCATCCGGGGATCGGCCCGCTGAGGTCTCCACCTTCGTGCGCCACCCAATCCTCTTTGCACTGGTCCCTCACGGTTCCCCCTGCAGGTGGTGGGCCCACTGGGGGATGGCCTCGTGTCTCTCGTTCAGGCTTGGCCAGGGCGGGTCCTGCGAGAAGCAACCCGGCCACCAGGCGCTCTCCGACGAGTCCCTACCCCAGGCCTGGCTCCAGGGTGGGACCCTGGCTCCGCTGTACCGGGCGACGTCACGTGCCTCGATTTAGTGGTCCTCATGAAGGATTCTTGAACCGCTCTTTGTCTGACCCATCACCTAGAGCCTGTTTGCCATGGAAGACCCTACCAGGGGCATTTAAGCCCCAGACAACATAGCCTCTAGGATCATTTGAACACTCAAACCCCTCCACCACGTTAAGGTGGCGGTTCAATATATATATACATACATACATACAGGGGTTGGACAATGAAACTGAAACACCTGTCATTTTAGTGTGGGAGGTTTCATGGCTAAATTGGACCAGCCTGGTAGCCAGTCTTCATTGATCGCACATTGCACCAGTAAGAGCAGAGTGTGAAGGTTCAATTAGCAGGGTAAGAGCACAGTTTTGCTCAAAATATTGAAATGCACACAACATTATGGGTGACATGCCAGAGTTCAAAAGAGGACAAATTGTTGGTGCACGTCTTGCTGGCGCATCTGTGACCAAGACAGCAAGTCTTTGTGATGTATCAAGAGCCACGGTATCCAGGGTAATGTCAGCATACAACAAGAAGGACGAACCACATCACAACAGAATTAACTGTGGACGCAAGAGGAAGCTGTCTGAAAGGGATGTTCGGTGCTAACCCGGATTGTATCCAAAAAACATAAAACACGGCTGCCCAAATCACGGCAGAATTAAATGTGCACCTCAACTCTCCTGTTTCACACAAAACTGTCCGTCGGGAGCTCCACAGGGTCAATATACACGGCCGGGCTGCTATAGCCAAACCTTTGGTCACTCATGCCAATGCCAAACGTCGCTTCAATGGTGCAAGGAGCGCAAATATTGGGCTGTGGACAATGTGAAACATGTATTGGTTCTCTGATGAGTCCACCTTTACTGTTTTCCCCACATCCGGGAGAATTACGGTGTGGAGAAGCCCCAAAGAAGCGTACCACCCAGACGTTGCATGCCCAGAGTGAAGCATGGGGTGGATCAGTGATGGTTTGGGCTGTCATATCATGGCATTCCTTGCCCAATACTTGTGCTAGATGGGCGCATCACTGCCAAGGACTACCGAACCATTCTTGAGGACCATGAGCATCCAGTGGTTCAAACATTGTATCCTGAAGGCGGTGCCGTGTATCAGGATGACAATGCACCAATACACACAGCAAGACTGGTGAAAGATTGGTTTGATGAATATGAAAGTGAAGTTGAACATCTCCCATGGCCTGCACAGTCACCAGATCTAAATATTATTGAGCCACTTTGGGGTGTTTTGGAGAGCGAGTCAGGAAACGTTTTCCTCCACCAGTATCACATAGTGACCTGGCCACTATCCTTCAAGAAGAATGGCTTAAAATCCCTCTGACCACTGTGCAGGACTTGTATATGTCATTCCCAAGACGAATTGACGCTGCATTGGCCGCAAAAGGAGGCCCTACACCATACTAATAAATTATTGTGGTCTAAAATCAGGTGTTTCAGTTTCATTGTCATACCCCTGTACATATATGTGTTTGTATGAGTTTGTATGATGTTGTTTATTAATCCTCTAAAATCTGTGAACACAGGTAAATAAACCTGTTCAACTGTCTGATGACTTTTAGCCTCATCTATACAGCTTCAGCCTCAGGCTCACAGCTCATCATCATGTTCAAAGCATTCATGGGAAAATTCACGATCGTCTGAAATCAAGATGTTCATATTTAAATGTTAGAAACTTCATTAAGACTGAATTTCATCAGCAATGAGAGTTTAAATATGTTGGAACAAAATGGCTTCCATCAAAAACTTTAAACTAAGTGTAAAATGATTTCCTCAAGTGTTAAACACACAGACCCTAAAACTAACAGATATGGAGTCACTTCTGGAAAAACAGAGAAAAGTTGTTCCATAAGAAAAATCCAACGACTCTGGGGTGAGGCAGAAGAAGAGGACGACAGGCTGAGAAACAGAAAGCAGAGCCTTTCTTCCTCCACTTCACTGTGTGTCAAACTGTCCACAGACTGTCCTCCAAACTGTGGAAGTTCTCTGAAAATATTTACATTAGGGTGACAGATGAGAGAGGTTCAGCATCCTCTGTGTGAGGCTGGGATGCACTGGCAGGAAAATAGGCTCGCTAATTAGCACCTCGGCCTGATGAAGTCCATGCTCTGAGTACCAAGGCCTGGCCAATCAGGCGAGAGCACGCGGAGCAGAGAAATAAAGGAGGGAGACCTTCTCCACCTTCTAGATTGGATGTTTAAAAAACCTTCTGAAAAATCTAAACTGAAGCTGCTGGAACAGATGTTTGAGCTTTTTCCTTGTTTAATGGAAACAATAAAGAGATTCCAGTGAAAATTTGGGGAATGTTGTTGCTCCATTTCTGTCTGAGACGTTCTTGTCATATTTGTTCCCATCAGAAACCTAAAAAGGAAAATGAGGAGAAGCCGACAGCTCCCTGATGCTCCAGTTGGTCCTGACAGAGATTTAAACCTTCACTGCTGCTTCTGGCTCAGCTTATTGTTCCACCATTTACTGCCAACACTTGTCTTCCAGCCACAAACACAGAAGGAGAAACCACTAAATTCATTTCAGGACCTCGGCACGTTGTTATGAAGCTCTCTGGAAAGTTTAGCAGCTCCATGCAGGTGTTACTGATTTAATCTTCTCCACAGCTTTAAAGGACTCAGAGAGCGAGGTGCAGGAGGTGAAAGCATTTAATGGGACAGATTGATTTGAGCTCTGCACCATTCGTCCCTCTGAGAGCTAAATTAAGGACTGCATGTTTCTCCTGGATCCTGGAAGGCTGAGGCCCATCCATCTGGATCTTCTGGAGTCCCAGAGGTCACATTTTCCAAGATCTATAAGTGTCTCCATGCTGAGAGCTGATGCTTGCCATTAAAACAGTCTTTACAGAGCCAAGTCTAACAGCAGCAGAGTGAGGCGAGCAGTGACATCACAGATTACCATCAGGCTCTTTACTCACCCACTAGGACCACCAGCCTGTGTTTAGCTCCACTCTTCCTGCAGTAGGGGGCGACCTCCTCGTATGTGGGGACGTCAGCCATGTCGTACATTTGGCTCTTCTTGGACTCGTACATGGACTTGTTGGTCTTCTTGTCTCTCCTGCTGAGCCGAAAGCTTCTCCTGAACCCAGCTGGAGGTCAGGATCAAACCACGGACAGAAGTAACATCATCATTTACAGAGTCGCTACATGAAATCCTGGTTACAACACTCAGCATACATTGCCTTGCCAAAGTTGTCATATCCATTTAACTTTCCCCATTTTGAGATTGTCAAACCAAGCTTGGAAGCAAGAGGGTAGCGATCATTCTGTAATAACCTGGTGGCATAAGGACTAGAAAGGTGATGCACAACACTTGTGTACTATGAAAGAAGTCTAAGATGTGCCAACCAAACATATGTAAATCTCTGCAGAGACATTTACAATTACCAGAGAGGCAGCAAGTAAGGAAGCAAACTTGTATAACTACTGTTCACGTTTTTCACCCCTTTGCTGGAGGTGAAAGACATGCAACACAACCTGCGGCCATCGCTTAACTTGGATTTCACACTCAGACACGTTTTCCACTTGTGGCAGTTTTATTTTTCTTATCTGTGCATATAAAAAAATAATTATGGGTCATTAACGACAAAGATTCGTGATTTTTTATATAGAGACTTTGTCTCTTGTATGTGAGGAGACAGACTTCACTGGAATCTTTTAACAGGATCCTAAGCAACAGTTCTCCAGACATATGAAGATATTTCAATGTTTTATTAGGAAATTTACTTATTTTCACAGACCTTGCTCCAGCTTGTTTAGCTTAATCTATACTCTATAGCTCTCTCTTAACCACAACGGACTGGCACAGCATCATCATTACTGTGGTGGCTGCAATGATCCGTCTGTCGATCTCCTGCTCCATTCTCCCTCAACTCATGTACTAGACCCCCAAGATACTTCAACTCGTTCACTTGAGGCAAGGACTTCCCTACAACCTGGAGAGGGCAATCCATCCTTTTCCGGTCGAGAGCCATGGGCTTGAACTTGGAGGAGTTGATCCTCTTCCCTGATGGTGGCACTCAACTACAAACTGTCTCTGCACATCCTCTAAGTCTCAGCCAGAGAAAGCCAAAAGAACCACGTGATATTCCAAAAGCAGAGACGAAATCCACTGGTCCACTGGACCAGAACCCCTCCGGCTCTTGGCTGCACCTAAAAACATTGACCATGGAAATGATGAACCATACCGGTGACAAGTTAAAGCACAACATGCACTGTTTTTTCCAGTGCAGTGGCTAACTTAATACTGGCAACATTGTACAGAGACCGGGTGGCCCCAACTAAAGGGTCCTGGACTCGGTACTCCTGGAACAGCCCCCAAAGAGGACCATGAGGGACATGGTCGAATGCCTTCTAAAGTTCCTAAACTCCTGAGCACCCTGTAGAGGGTATAAAGCTGGTCCATTGTTGCACATGTGGAACAAAACCCACACTGCAACTCCTAAAGCCGAGACTTGACCATTGGCCAGACTCTCCTCTCCAGCACCCGTGTAAAGGCCTGGTCAAGAGGAGTGTGATGCCCTTATAGTTGGAACACACCCTCCGGTTCCCCTTTACAAGAAGCCACTGCTGTCAGTCCAGGAGCACTGTCCTCGACCACCACAACTTTGAAGAGGCGTGTTAGCCACAACAGTTTCACAACATCAAGAGACTTGAGGTACTCGGGGCAGATCTCATCCACCCCTGATGCCTTGTCACCGTAGAGCTTTCTGACAACATTGGTGACTTCAGCCTAGGTAATGGGCAAGTCCAACTCTCAGTCCCCAGCCTCTGTTTTCACCCCAGAAGGCATGATAATGAGATTTAAGAGATCCTCAAACTACTCCTTTCACTGTCTGATAATGTCCCGTCGAGGTCAGCAGCTCCCAACCCCCACTGTAAACAGAGCTGGCAAAGCACTGCTGGTGCCTGAGGGGCACCAGACGGTTTACCAGAATTGCTTCGATGCCAATCAATAGTCCTTCTCCATACCCTCACCAAACTCCTTCAAGGCCCAAGATTTTGCCTCTGCAACCCCCCAGGCCACAGTGCGCCCTGACTCAAGAATCCCACAAGCTAGCAGGCTCAATAGGACTCCTTCTTCAGCTTGCTTACATCCCTTACCACCGGCATTCACCGCCGGGTTCAGGGATTACCACCGTGACAGGCACACCAGACCTTGCAGCCACGGCTATGGGTGGCCGCATCTACAAAAGAGCCAGAGACCATAGCCCACTGGAACACCAATGTACCTAGCCTCTCTTTAAATCCAGGAAAAGCTCTAGGCCCACAGGAGATCATCAGCTAAAGAAATCCCTGAGATCTGGTTTTGGATGGAGTTTGTTTCTTAAAGATATAACTTTCACACAGCTACTGTTTGGTAAATTTTGCACACATAACTGTCGAGCTTGGTTTTCTAAAGACTGTATTATGTGTGTAACAGGAATATCTGCATGATTTGAAGTTAAAACTTGTTTCTACTTCACTTTACAACTGCAAGTATTTCTGGTTTATTTCACACAGATTTAGCTGCAACCTCTGACTGTCACAAAGACTTCTTAATATTCTGATTCATGGAGCAAACTGATCTCATAATTATTTAAAGTATTAAAAGCAGGCATTCATATTTATTAGATGTTGCTGAAACCTGAAACGTAATAAACCTCTCTTTCTGTTTACTGCCACTAACTGTGACTCAGTTTAAGTTTTATGATTTCATTATAATTTAATCAGTAATAAATAAAGGCAAAGATATGAAGCAGAATGAATGAACCAAAATAAAATGATGAAGTGAGAGACTCTTAATAACGGCCTGCCTAATAGTTTCCACAACATCTCAAACAGCTGTGTTGCTCTGCAGACAAACAGCTCAGAGAGGCACATTTTTCTCTGCTTGTTCTTTTCCAAACAGTCTCTTAATAAGGGACGGACCTGCAGACCAATGCTGAGTTCCAGATGAAACACGCTGTAAGTCATGGCAGCACAGTAACACTGCTTTTGGATAAGCTTGTGTGTATATAAGCAGGAGTGAAGGCACGTGGCCCACTGCTCAATATAGTGTTACACTGTACTGAGGCACACTTTGTTCCACTCTGGCCAAGCTGTGGCTTTCATGGTCAACAAATTGGAACTGATATCTACATGGTTGGCATCTTTACAATAAACAATCAGAGTGGAGTGTTAGTGACATCCTGTGGAAAGGGAGCAGACAGGTTCTGAAGGTTTAAACCCACAAAACTCACGGTGGTCACTCATTTATGCCCCTTTCCATCGGTACCTACTCTACTCAGGTCTGCTCTACACAGTTTGGTTCTTTACCATTATAATCGAGTACTATCTCAATCTCAATGTAGGATGGGATCATCAATAGCAAGGTGGTCCCACAGTTCGAAAAAATTAAGTGATGTGATTTGTATGTGAGACAAACAGCCTTGACTGTGGCTCAGTCTGTGGCTGTTGTCAGACTCGGAGTTAAAGAAGAGCTGCTGGCAGCAAGACGAAGCACACTGAATAAGTACAGGAGAGAGAGGGAATGGAGCCCTATCAGATTGAAAGGTAAAAGCTAGATGACGTGTGAGGGTTAGTAAAAACGCTAGCTTGCTATAGTGGTCAAATGCACGATAAACCCAGCATACACTGATTTAACAGATTAAGATAGTTATTATAATATGCTGTGACAGTGATGCCGCCCCCTACGCAATCAATGACCAACAATCTTCTGATGTCGCGTTTTCAGCACAGGTCAGTTCGGTTGGCATGCAAGCAGGTACTAAAAATAGTTACAGTTCCACATAATCGTAAATAATGGAAAAGCCTAAAAAGTAAGTAGAGCCTCACTGAACCGATTAGTAACGATTTGAGAAAAGAGGGCAATTTAGCTCAATATAAACAATCTGCTCGCTGATTAAGCTTTGATTAAAACAATGAAAGGTAATAATTCTGTTTAAGCTGCCATCTCACTGGATCAGAGTAAAAGTGATCCAGGTTTTATACAGATCAGATCCAGGCAAAGGATTTCATGATTTCAGTCCAACTTAAGAAGATCCCAAGTAATCTGGTACCTCAGTGGATCCATGAAGTCCAGGATCTAAATGATCTGCTTCAGGCTTCTACAGCTTCTCTTCAGAGTAAACGAGCAGCAGCTTCTTGAAGAACCAGAACAATTATTCTTTAAAAGCTGTTTTATCGGACGAGACGTGGGGACAGACAATAACATGATCTGGAGTGGACGGACTGGTTCATGTCCAAATGAAATGATGAAATTAAGGACATTTGTCAAGAAAATCCTCCGTCTACAAACAGCAACATATTTGTTAGAGGATGATCCAACGATAAAGCTTAAGAGTGGGACAGGAATGTCGGATACTCATGCCACAAAGATCCAGTATCTGCCTCATTAGTCAGTCGGGTCAAATCAGAATTATTCTGAAGTTTCCTACAATAGGAGCTAAGTAGAGCCAGATCCTGGAGGGTTTCTGTGAGTCTTCCTGCTGAATGTTTCCTGCTGGGACTGAAGAAAATGCAACATCTGGAACTGAGAAATACTCAGATGGTGTGGTGAAGTTATTTGGTAAAACAGAAAAATAAAAAGGAGATGGGCCCATTTAATTCAGTGTAAACATAAGGTGTGACTGCACACACTGAAGGAGATCCACACAACTCTGTTTGGAAGCTGTCTGCAGCTCCCTCAGCCCATTTTCCAGTCTGATAATGTCTTACAGCCACGTAGGAAATTTAGCTACAGTGTAAAGAAAGCAGCCGGAGGCTTCTGCAAACTGAAGCTACAAACTACCCACTCAGACGCCAACACACTGAGAACCACTAGAACCCTGTACCTGGAAAACAAACGTCTACAACTGTGAGACAGAGAGAGAAAAGTACATCTGAAGATAAACTGTCACAAAGACTCAAGTCTTGCAGCTGCCTGAAAGGAGAGCCCAGCATCAGGTCTTCCAGACGTCACATGTAGGCGATTAGTAAACGACAAATGGAAGAAACAAGAAACGACCATTTTCCCTCCAATCACAACTCATCTCACTCAAAGAGTAGTGAGAGAAAAATGAAGGTGAAGCAAAGAGGAAAAAGCTCCCAGTGAAACCACCTGTTGCGGGGCCTCGCTGTAGTGAGGGACCTTGCATCAAGGGCCTGAAGCCTGACTGTAGGAGTCTGTGCTGACGGCTCCAGTACCATCCTGGTTCTCTGACTGGGAGGTTCTCCTCTTCAGACTGGAAGGAGACAACATCTATAGAGTTAACCAGACATGGCAGTCGGGGATAAAGTGAGTGTTATGTCCTCGGCTCCATGCTGCGGTTTGACGCTGTAACACTTGGTCCAGTTGGGGGGCACCAAACGTTGGAAGCATTAGCAGCCTTTTCTGCCTTATTATACATCCAGATTACAGGACTGGTTGGAGGGATGAGGAGGAGGGATGGTAGACAGCCAGGGAGGAGTGGGATGCTTTCCATTCTGTCAGCCATTATTATCTCAACATGGAAGAAAAGGAAGAGAGGATCTGTAATTCATGTAATCTGAAGGAAGGCAGGAGAATTGTTGTTCTTGATTTTGCAGTATCCTAATTTGATTCTGGGAAGCACAAGGGAGTATTAAGAGAAACTTAAATTTATAAGATTGATGTAATAAATGGAGAGGAAATATTGAACCACCATCAATAGAAAGGAAAGATCCATCCATCCATAGCACTCTCCAGCTCGTTTTGAGAGGTCCTAAAATGTTCTCAGGATAAAGGGGCCTAATGAGGGCAACCACAGATGAAGTCCCAATCTGTCTATCCATCTCACACTACATCATATCACTCCTTAAAAGCAAAACTCTGTCTCAATACGAAATGAGGATTCAATCTTTTTCTGGCTGAGAACAATCAAAAAATATTGTAAGGGTTAATTTTACAAAGTTTGCGTTGGGAAATTTTTCATCTGTATTATTAGAGGGTTTGCTTATTTATTTTGTTTTCAGATTACTATGCACAAATTTCAATGCTACCAATCAACTCTTACAGTCAATCTCATATTTAAATCCAGACCGTTTTCATAGATCGTGAAACAAAGTATTACCCCTAACCTGTGCAAAAGGGTTTTTGAACTTTTTTCATGAATTTATACATATTATTGGTCCACCTTATATGTCATTATTATATGTCCACCTTAAATCTGTGTTTATTACATAAACATAAGCCTTTTTCCCTTAAAAAATTAAAGTAATTTTTCAAATACTTCTTGCCCAAACTGTACTGTATGAGTTCTACAAATGTTCCTCCCACATATCTGTGACAACATACGTCTGCAGAAATGATTATGGTTCTGTCATAAAATGAAGTTCAGGTTCTGATCTTTCAGACTGCATCTAGCATCTGGATCCAGGAGCAGCCTACATATCTGGTCTGGTACCTACACTGACCTTCTGACAAAGGCAGGTTTAGCTTGGTTTAGTGCAAGTAAGGTTTCACACCTTTAATAAGGTTCTGCAGCAGTCATCCCAGTGTTTAAACTGGGTAATCTGTGGGAATAGACAATGGGAGCACTTTCTACAGCCTCACAGAAAGGATTAGGAAAATGGTCTCCAACCCAACTCTTATAGGCTTACATGGTGGAGTAATCTAAAGGTCCATTTGTGTCAGGAGCAATTTGCGTTTCCTCTCCATCTTCTCCCACAGCTCTATGTGCTTAGAGATGTCCATCTCAGAATGATGCTGTATGACCCAGAAGCTGCTGCTGGATTTAAAAAACGATAAAACTCACTGTCATTTAATTGGGTCGGCTTTCAGTGCAGAATTTAAAGCCACAATCAACATTGCCACCTCTAAAAGAGCCTGTAAGCACCACCTCCCTATTTCTCTATACCTCAGTAGCATTGCAAAAGCATCTGTAGCTTCTAGAGTTTCAAACCTTCAATCGCAGGCCACCTTTAAATCATACAACCACATCCAACAGGCTGAGAAGCCATTAAGTAGTACAGACACAGAGGACATATTTTTGTTTTTTTCCTCTCCTTCTTTTGAGGTTTCTCATTTCAGTTAGGTCTCTCTTAGAGCTGCTGGGGTCAGGAAATGCTTCTGACCTACAACAGTACTGGATGTTGTTTGGGTCCTAAAGAAGAAATGATGAGGTCACTCAGCCTGTGTTAAGGGAGCGACAAAGCAGACCCCCAAATGGAACAGAGAAACAGGAAAATAAACAGAACAGTGAGGTATAGAAAGTGACGCTCATTAACATTAGGTGGCATGGTTCAAATGTAACAATCATAAACATGTATGCATGGGATTTTTTGTAAGATCAAGATTAAAAATAACGTAGAGTGAAGAGAGAGGCCTGAGACCACTCAACGTTTACACTATTCTTACACTATTACAAAAACAAAATAGGTAAGAAAAACGGGTACAAAGAAATATAGGTTCCTTGCTGTAAAATATAAGTAGGGTTTGAAAAAAAATTTTTTAGTAGCTATCAAATGAGATATGGCGAAAGGTTTTCGTGATCAGTGCCTGATGACTTTATTCGGCAATTTCTTTGAGCCAAGCTCTTAGTACCAAGTCAGATTAAAGGAGACAGAACCAGCCTAGCAGAAAGCCGGATCTGAATAAAGGCTAAACTTTTTTACAACTTGGTTGCATTAAATTTATTTGCTAACCATGATTTGGATGCCTTGATCTTTGTTAAAAGTTCCTGCAAAATCTGTTGTGTTTTGTTTCTGTGCCTTCAGAAACCATGAAGATATTCAGAGGCCAGCGTGAACAGAACTGCCAACCATTCTGAGAGTTACCTCAAAGTTGAAAAACAGATGTGTGATGTAATATTTCCCAATGGCAGCGTCTGAGAAAGAAGATTGGGTACTGCATGTGCCAAGGTCTGATTTCAGACCACAATAAGGAGTCCTCTAATCAGTTTGTGCTGGTGGTTCAAACGTGGCCAAGATGACGGACCAAAGGTGGCTCACTTTGAGCTTTTCTTTTTCCTCTCCAACTTTTTCCTTTAAAGGTCAGGAATTTAAAGCACAAAGATCTTTATGTTTGAGTTTCAGAGAGAGACAGTGGTAGAACGTCTGATAAAGTTATATCTCTAAACAGGTAATAATACTCATTGCTCATTTTTAGTTCAATTAGGGATGTCTCCTTAAATAGTTTAATAGTTATTTATGTTATGTTTTTCTGCATAACGAATCATTTGACATATTGGTGTGATCTCCAATAAGATTATTTTTTATTCTATAAATGACTAATTCATATACAATCATTCAGTATTAATTAAAGTTTCAATATTATGACTTTTTCTAATGTTACAAATCACAGAAGGCCATTTGCTGGCTCCCTTGGTAGATAACATAATTTACCCCTCCGATTGATTGATTTGAGACTGATACATATCAGTCTATAACCACCAGCACAAATCATGAAAAACAGGCTGTTCCTTTAACCCAAATCCATACAGAACTATTCTCAGACAGCTGTTCAGAAACACAACAGAATGTGACCAAGATCACCAGCATGTACCTCATCACCATCATACAACCTGCAGGAAATTCAGACCCATTTTACTTTTAGAAGTTATAACAACTGCACTGAGAATGTGTCACGGGCTTGATAAATAAGTCTGCAAGAACAACCAGTAACTGGAATTTTCTGTTTCCTGTGGAAGACACATGACATTAAAGGACATAATAGTTAAAGTATGAAATGAGAGCTAAAACAATGGGAAAGGCCTATATCTACCACATACTTAGTAGATTTTTCACAGTTACTACAACAGTGAAACATTAACAGCAGGAGAGGGGAGGATGCACTCAAAAACAAGATGATGACTATCTCTCACCTAAGTGGAATCCGCTACTATAATCAGCTTCCTCTGGAAAGGAGAAGCCGAAAGAGAGGAACAACATCTGATTAAAAAGAGCAATCAAACATGAGAGCAACAGACACCTACCTCTTTCACCACACAGTGAAAGGTTAAATAATGCATTTAGTAGAACACACAAGGACATTTAGGGGAAAAAAAACACACGTTTTTGTGCTTATTTTGGTAGATTTAATTTTTTTAGATATGCTTTTTGCCTGCTGTAACACCCATGTTGCAACTATACATAAAGGTCAATTATGCTATGGCCACTATATTTAGTCTTGGCTTTGTCTGATTTAATTTTAAATAATTTAGTATTATCGATGAATTTGGCAGATAGTACCTTGTAGATTGGTGATTCATTAAATAAACTCAATAATAATGATGAATTCACAGGGGAAACATAACTTTAGAAAAGTTAGAACCACAACAGCATGTGATAAATCTCTTTATGGCTGAGGAAATCAGGAGGAAGGACCAGAAAATACAAGGAGGATGGAGAGCGGTTGATGTTTTATTGAACATAAAAGCAAAAATTTGTGTTGAATGCATTTAAAATTAAGAAGCCATGAGTAAAATTAGATGTGATGTAATTGTAGTACCTTAAATATCGACTTGATACAAAAAAAGCAAGAATTGTGTTAGTCATTTTTTCAAAAAAATGGTTGATAAAAAGAAATTTTGGCAATGATAGAAAAAGAGAAACCTACCAAACTCTATCTCCACATCATCTTTCAGAGGGAAAAGAAGAATCGTGAAAATCATAACCCCTGCGGGGGAAAACAACTATTGTCCCTACATGGCAAACCCCGCCCCATCTGTAATTTGCTCTTGCATTTGAATACACCCCCCCCCTTCACACAGCAGGGGGAACCCCAAACCACAAATAACCACAAAGAAGGTGGGTTTTGCGGTTTTCCTCAGCTTTTCAGAACCAGAATCAGCTTTATTTGCCAGGTTTGTGCACACAAATAAGGAATATGACTTTGGCTCCACTTTTATGCAATTAAGACATTTTAATATAAATATATAAGAAAGGAAATAAATATAAATGTTTTGTAATTTTTGTAAATATGTATCTATAACAGGTTTTTTTAAAAATTTTTTTTTTTAACTTTTTTTAAATATACAGTCCAGCTTGTCAATTAAAATAAACCAGGGCGCAGCGCTGGGGGTTAGGGTTTTGCGCCAACCCCATATAGAGGCTATAGTCCCGAAGCGGCTGTCCCTTTGGGGTTTGAGTCCCCGCCCGGCGACCCTTTGCCGAAGTTCCCTCCTCTTTTCACCTTCTTCCTGCGCCCAACATCAAAAAAAAAAGCCCCTAGTGCCGAAAAAAATTAAAAAAAAAAAACTAAAAAAAAATACATAAATAATAAAACACGATCTTTACGGCCCAACTCGAAAAAAAGTGCCTCACAAACCCCTTTGCATTATTTTACAGATTTTAGCACCCCCATCATTTTAGCACCCTGTAAACTTTGTTTTGAAAGAAATTTCCATTGACCAGAATTCGCTTTTCAAAGTTTGTTCCGAGGGGATATTTTTAAACGAAAAAGGTGGGGCTCATCACCCACCCACTTCGTCATCACTGCTTTTCTTGCCACCATGAGGAGAAAGTTTATTGTGTCCTTATACCTTTTTAATGAATCACGTAAAAGTCCCCGCAGACACAATAATGGATCAGGCTCCAATCACACTGCTGACCTGCCAAAACTGTTTAATCTTCTCAGTGTATTGAGTACTTCGCACTTTAAGCAGTTTGCAGGGGCCCCTGTTATATATTTACTGTATATGTATGGAGATATATAAACTGTATGTAAGATATTATACTGCATCTCGTTATATCTGTTACATATTGATATCTTGGAAGGCATTAAAATAATATCCTTCCATTCATTGGGGTCAAATGTTGTAGGATTGAGTAAAACTTAGAGACAAAATGGTTTTGATTCTGGGTGTCCAAAAGTACCTTCTCGACTAAGTTAAAGTCTTCAGGAAGGCTAAGCTTATTCATTTTAGAGTATACATAGTGTCTGACCTGAAGGTATTTACAGAATTCAGTTCTAAATTATATATATATATATATTTTACAGTTTCAAATTATTTAAATTTCCCTTCATCCCAGAGGTCATAAACACTATAAATTCCTGATTCCTCCCATTTTTTAAATTTGGCTCCAGTGTCCCTTCCTGATAGTTCTGGATTATTTACAAGCGATGTAAGACAGCAGAGTGTATGTTGTGGGCCCAATAGTTTTTTTTTTTTAAATACTGCCAAGATCATGAAGTTTTCCCTGGCCAGAACTGGCAATTCTTGTCTACTTTTGTCCAGAATATTTACTGGGGAAAAAGGTTTACATAGCACTGTCTCTATCTCATACCATGGTGGCTTTGTCTGTCGGCCAGCCCACACTGAAATAATTTTAGTTTGCATTGACGTTATATAATGTGCTACAATGGGTAGGGGCCCCATCCCCCCTGCTGTTTATAGAGTTGTGGGATATCTAATTTAATTTAAGGTTTACGACCAGCCCATATAAAGTCAGAGATAGCCTTATTAATGTCCTTAAGATGGTTCCTTTTTAGAATTAAGAAGAGCATAGACAGAAGATATGTTATTTTAGAGACTATTGTCATTGTGATTAAGTTAATCCTGCCCAGGAAAGATATGGGAAGCTTCATCCAACTAGCTGTTTTCTCCTTTAATTAATGGATTAATATTTTCCACATAAAGTTGTCTGATCCTAGGCGTAACTTTAACACCCAAATATGTGAGTCCCTCAGGAGCCCATCTGAACGGTTTCACAAAGTCAGGCTCACGGTTTTATGTGATGGCTACGGGCATAATTTCGGACTTAGAAAAGTTAACCTTACACCTGAAAATCTGTGCAGATTCGTTAACACACTTAATTAATGCTGGTATTGATTTTATGGGGTCGGTTACAGTTAGAAGAATGTCATCTGCGTACAGCAGAATTTTATGTTGTATGGAACCTATCATCGTTCCTTTAATGCCTGGAGTTTGTCGCACAGCTATTGCTAGAGGCTCTATAGCTAAAGAAAACAACAAAGCCGATAACGGGCTCCCCTGAGCTGTGCCCCTATTTAACTCAAAGGGGTCGGAGACAAAACCATTGGTCACAACAAAGGCCATAGGCATTTTATACAGCAGCTGTACACAGCCAATGAAATCAGATTGAAGGCCAAATCTTAACATTTCTAACATTTACTCCCGTTCAATGCGATCAAACGCTTTTTCTGCATCCATCAATATAACGGCTCCTGGAATTTGATGAAAATTGAGATAAGGGATTATATTAATTAGACGTGTAGTGTTATTTGAAGAAGAGCAACCTTTTATAAAACCAGTTTGATTAGCATTGAAAATGTCAGTCACTACTCACTCTAATCGGTGAGCCATGACATTGGAGAGTATTTTCATATCAACTCCAAGCAAGCTGACTGGCCGATATGAGGAACAATGTTCAGGATCCTTGTCCTTTTTAGGAATGACGACTATATGCGCAATATACATGGACTTGGGGAGCTCCCCTTCTACAAAAGATGCATTAAAAACACGAAGTAAAAGATTGTTGATTTTACCTTTTAAGGTTTTGTAGAACTCTGCACAGAATTCGTCTGCCCCTGGGGATTTATCTAATTGTGGTGATGAGATTGCTTTATTTATTTCTGTTAAAGTAATAGGCCCTTCTAGCAGTTTGGCTCGTTCGTCAGACAATTTGGCCATTACGAGATTGTTCAGGAAGTGACCCTGGGCGAGTTGATCAGTGTTGTTTCTAAGCTGTATAGTTTTTCATAAAAGTTTTTAAAACACTCATTAATCTTGACAGTTTCTGTCTGTTGTGTGTTATCGTCACTTCTAATCGCTTATATAAAAGATTTATTGGGGGAGTTTCTCACCAGTCGGGCCAAAAACGTGTTTGGTTTATTGCCAAATTCAAACATTGAGGGGCAAATAAAATATCAGTTTCTGCTTTCCTTGTAATTAAGTTGATTAAATTTAATCTTGCCTTCTTCAACTCTTGCAAAACCTCATCTGATTTCGTTCTATAGAAATGTTCCGCTTGTTTTATTCTTTTTTCAATCTCATGTTGTTCTTGTAAACGTTCTCTTTTTTCCTACTTGAATATGAGATTATCATTCCTCGCATGTAAGCTTTACATGCTTCCCACACTGATCTCGGATCAGTATCATTGTTATCATGAAATTCCAGGTATAAATCAGTCTGATCTTCCACAAATTTTAAGGAATTATGGTCATGAAATAATAATGAGTTTAGTCTCCAAAAGAATGATTGTTCAGTAGGCTTAAAACGTTGCATTGTCAGAGTAACGGGCATGATCGGAGAGGGCAATAGAGCATATATCAGATTGTTCTATTAAGTAAGCAAGATTTTTAGATACAAAACTATAGTTGATATGTGATGACAAGAGGTGAGGGTGAGAGTAGAATGTGTAATTTTCAGTATTGGGGTTATTTATGATTTATATTTCTGATTTTGTGTGTGTCAGTCTTGACCTGACATTTATCATAAACCAATCTGGACAACAAATAAGAAAAGAACATAATCCCAGCAAAAAAAATCAACCTAAGGCTTGGACTCCAGAACCAACCTACTCTAACTAGAGTAAAAAAGTAAAACACAAAACCTATCATTTAGCTTAGTTCTAAAGCTTAGAGAGGTCAAGAACACCATGACCAGTCTCCCCATTTAGACCATTACGTTAGAATCCTGCCAGAAAAATAACAGTCACATTAACCAGAATACAATTTAAATCAAGTCCGTTTTTCCAGTCCTCTTCAAATATGAACCAAGAGTTATAATAATAGTACACTTTGGGTAATATGCCTTCAGTCACATAGAACATCTGCCTCCTGCATTATGATCGCAGATTACCTGAATGCTAAGGTGATCCGAGTCCAGTCACTGAGAAGTAGGGAGCGTCCCAATGTAGTCATTAACTTCTTTCATTGTAGAGAGAGATGTCGGTCTTCCGTTTGGAGGAAAAACTTTTATCAATGCAGGATACAGGAAAGGGTCTTTAATTCTCGCATCACGCAGCCTCCTGCTCACACTTGCTGATACCTGCCTTTGCTTCATAACCTCAGCTGAGAAGTCCTGATAGAAGGACACCTCCTGGTCACCCAGCTTAACAATGTCTTCTGTTTTTCCACATAACTGTGTAGCCTCACCAACACTGGTCGTGCGCGCTGCTCCCCACCGGGTCTAGTTGGAGGACCAATGCGGTGTGCTCGTTTCCATTTTCATCTGTTCCTCTCGCATTCCCAGGACCTCAGGGATCCATTTCTCAAAAAAGGTGGACGGATATTTACCCTCAGTGCCCTCTCTCAGTCCGAGTATTCTTACGTTTTCCTGGCAACTCTGATTTTCATAATTATCCATCCTCTCCAGTGCTTTGTTTTAGTGCTGTCTCCATCGCGTTTATCTTCGTATCGTTCACCTCTGCTGTGTCCTCCAAGTCGGACATACACTGTTTAACCATCTCCAGTCACTCCATAATCGAGTTGAACTTCTCAGACATCTCTGTAACTTGCTTAATAACGTTCTCCAGCTTAGCATCCAGTATTGTGGCGATATTGTCAGTCACTCTTTGAACCAGTAAGTTATCTCATCATGGGCCACCGATGGTATCTTCTTGATCCTGCATAGTGTCTGACTCCCAGTCTGTGTTTCCTTCACATGCTGGTGCTGCCATGTTGTTGTGGCTACCTCGCTTAGCGTTAGCATCACTTACGCGTCCCTTCCTTTGGGACTTCTCTCTTCTTGGGCATGCCAAAGAAATTTTCCAAAGACATATCCAGTGTCACCGCACATTTAGAAACAGTCTCCACTCTATCTCTGCAAGGTTCTAGGCTAGGATATAATATTTTACATAACTAACATGAGGAGACCAGCGACCATGCGTCTATCTTGTAGCGCACATCACGTTTTTATAAAAGCAAAACATGGTTCAGTTAGTACAAATATACATGGAATAGATCTGTGCACTCTGTTAAATGTTCATCAGAGAGAACGTCTGGGGAAAGGAACACACACGCTTCCTATAGGGAGCCTACAGTTTTATTGGAGGAGTGTGGTGGCAGACCGGCCAACTCCCATGGCTTAGGTGGTGATGATTTGAAACCAGAGTGGCAACACTGGTCTCTTGCTTAGACTATGAACCCATCCCCCTCACACAGAGTGCCAGCCCTCAGAGTAAATTATTGCAATGCTCTTGGTAGCACAACTGCTAAATACATCCTGTCTCACTGGTATGTGTGGTACAACCCGGGGGTTGCCAATCCACACTCTATGGTTTAATAAAAACTGTAATGCTCAGCTGTCCTTAATTTGCCTTTGGAGCATAAAACACTTGTTGTCATTATGGGTAAGGCTGCTGGATGAGGAAGGAAGAAGAATGGATGTTGTAAAGCTTCTGCACAGGAAACCCCTTTATTTGAATCCTCTCGCAATGCTGATAAATGATGAAAATGTTGTTGCCACTAAAACTGATGATAAAGGCCTAGAAACCTCCCATACATTTTAGGAAAAATAGCAAAATGTGAAAAAGTCATAAATACAAGCTAGTAAGGATGTGTTGCTCATGGTGGTTGCATCTGGTGAGACATAGCTCCTGGTAAGGGTGCAGGTGAGCACCCTGGTGACATGGAAAATAGAAGAATATCCTTTTTAGCAAATACTATGAAACTGCAGAGGAATAAAGGTGGCTGTCCAAATTGCTGTGATCCCTCAACGTCCAAATAACTAATTTTGCTCATGAACAGTGCAGCGGGTTCTGTAATTAGTGTGAAGGGGGTCTCAGAGGGTTAGTTTGGATTGTTTAAGTGAGCTTCTGGAAAATGATCACTATTAGTTCCCATACCTGGAGTAGAAAGTTATCACATTACAGTGAAGAAATCCTCAGGGCAGAAGAAGGCTAAAAGTTGCCAGATGGACCTCATTTCAAAACTGATTTTAGCAATTTCAAACAACTGACACTGAACATGTTCGTAGCTGTGGGATCCAACCCTGTATAGACAGATATTAACTGTCAACACTCTTACAATATGTCAGTGATTTTTTATCTGAACTACTGTAGATTGACATCACCTGCTAGCATAGCTTTGTATGGATATAAACACCTTGTCATGTAATAGTGGATAGTGGTTGAAAGGAAATTTCCATCTAAGTTGTTTTAAAATCCTTAAATTAACTATGATGGTTCCCCTGTAGGACAAGCTGTTAGCCTTTCAGCACTCTAAAGATTCCTTCACTCCTATTGAAAACTCATTGCAATATGACATATGCCAACTAGGGCTATGGTGACTATTACTGAAAGCTTCAATGAACCTCACTTTAAAATAAAAAATATTCCTTTAATACATTTGATATACAGTACAGACAAAAAGTTTGGACACACCTCATTCAAAGAGTTGTCTTTATTTTCATGACTATGAATATTGTAGCTTCACACTGAAGGCATCAAAACTATGAATTAACACATGTGGAATTATATACTGAACAAAAAAGTGTGAAACAACTGAAAATATGTTTTATATTCTAGGTTCTTCAAAGTAGCCACCTTTGGCTTTGATTACTGCTCCGCACACTCTTGGCATTCTGTTGATGAGCTTCAAGAGGTAGTCCCCTAAAATAGTTTTCCAACAGTCTTGAAGGAGTTCCCAGAGATGCTTAGCACTTGTTGGCCCTTTTGCCTTCACTCTGCGGTGCAGCTCACCCCAAACCATCTCGATTGGGTTCAGGTCCGGTGACTGTGGAGGCCAGGTCATCTGGCGCAGCACCCCATCACTCTCCTTCTTGGTCAAATAGCCCTTACACAGCCTGGAGTGTGGTTTGGGGTCATTGTCCTGTTGAAAAATAAATGATGGTCCAACTAAACGCAAACCGGATGGAATAGCATGCCGCTGCAAGATGCTGTGGTAGCCATGCTGGTTCAGTATGCCTTCAATTTTGAATAAATCCCCAACAGTATCACCAGCGAGGCACCCCCACACCATCACACCTCCTCCTCCATGCTTCACGGTGGGAACTAGGCATGTAGAGTCCATCTGTTCACCTCTTCTGCGCCACACAAAGACACGGTGGTTGGAACCAAAGATCTCAAACTTGGACTCATCAGACCAAAGCACAGATTTCCACTGGTCTAATGTCCATTCCTTGTGTTCTTTAGCCCAAACAAGTCTCTTCTACTTGTTGCCTGTCCTCAGCAGTGGTTTCCTAGCAGCTATTTTACCATGAAGGCCTAATTCACACAGTCTCCTCTTAACAGTTGTTCTAGAGATGTGTCTGCTGCTAGAACTCTGTGTGGCATTGACCTGTTCTCTAATCTGAGCTGCTGTTAACCTGCGATTTCTGAGGCTGGTGACTCGGATGAACTTATCGTCCGCAGCAGAGGTGACTCTTGGTCTTCCTTTCCTGGTGTTCCTCATGTGAGCCAGTTTCTTTGTAGCGCTTGATGGTTTTTGCGACTGCACTTGGAGACACTTTCAATGTTTTCCCAATTGTTCGGACCTACTGACCTTCATTTCTTAAAGTAATGATGGCCACTTGTTTTTCTTTACTTAGCTGCCGTTTTCTTGCCATAATACAAATTCTAACAGTCTATTCAGTAGGACTATCAGCTGTGTATTGTATCCACCTCCTGCACAACACAACTGATGGTCCCAACTCCATTTATGAGGATTGAAATCCCACCTGACAGGGCACACCTGTGAAATGAAAACCATTTCAGGTGACTACCTCTTGAAGCTCATCAACAAAATGCCAAGAGTGTGCATAGAGGTAATCAAATCAAAAGGTGGCTACTTTGAAGAACCTAGAATATAAGACATATTTTCAGTTGTTTCACACTTTTTTGTTCAGTATATAATTCCACATGTGTTAATTCATAGTTTTGATGCCTTCAATGTGAAGCTACAATATTCATAGTCATGAAAATAAAGAAAACTCTTTGAATGAGAAGGTGTGTCCAAATTTTAGTCTGTACTGTAAGTCTAGGTAGTCTGTCACCTAATTACTCTAAGGTTACTGATAATGTAGCTACAGTGGATAATCTAAATTTATGCCACAATATCATTATCCAACACAAAAACAACAAATACATTCAAATCTACATCTAATGGATCTATTTTTATAAGTGTCTAAGTCATTACCTAGTGTGACACAATCTGTGGAGCATGCCTGTGGAGTTTCCACTATAGTATCACAAGAATGAAAAACATTCAGGTTCAGGAGCCTCAGAAAGCAAGATAACATTTATGCACTGCTATAGAGTCAATAAACAATGAGGTACTATAAAGCTGAGATTAAAATAAAAGTAAAACATTACATAACAAGACAGATGGACCTTAGAGGGAAATGTTTCATCAGAATTTAAAGTAGCCATTGCATTTCCTCCAGATGTTCCTGAGATCCATCAAACAGCAGGTTAAAGATGGTTTCTAAATGGTAGCTGGGGCAGGGTCATGTGGCTTCTGGTCTGATCTGCTGTAAACATTTGGAGAGTTTTATAGATGTTTCCTCTCCTTCACTCAGTCACATTCAGCCAAATAATGTTAAATAAAAACATCCATAACACCATCCACCACAGCATGAGGCTCCCCTCAGGTCACTGCTGTTGGTTTCCAAAGATGAGGGTCCATGAGCATTCCTAGTCTAATGAAACACCATGTGATAACACAGCAGAACGGAGACCAGGCAGGACATGGTCTGTCTGACAATACTTAGATCCTGGAAGCCAGCCTGGCCAGTTCAGGGAGCCATTTGTCCTGAGGTCTAAGGAAACATTTGGAGAGCAAAGACACCGAGCTGAAGCTGGGATCTGAAGTGAGTTTATGCAGCTGGTGAGGCCTGCAGTGATGGTGGCAGCTAAGCTCATCATTTATGGAGAGCAGAGAGCCTCAGCTGCACAGACTGCAACAGATACTCTCTGTGTGCAGTCAGCCAGTATAAAACCAGTCAGCTAAGCAGCCTTACTGGATGTTGCATGGCCCCTCTTCCCCCCATGCTGAAGGGTTCATCACATGTTCCCTGCATGCTGCTGATTCACCACAGAGGATGACAGAGGGAGGAGATGAGGGCAGCATTTAAATAGATAGAAACACAGAGGTAAGAGGATGTGCTGCTTGTTAGAAGATCAATCAGGTCTGAAGACACATCAGCCCAGAGGAACAATCAGAAATGTTATAAAATAACAAACCCATCTAATTTACATAAATCTAAAACAGATGATATACAGCCTTCGCTGATAGACATGAATGTTGGCTCGACTGTAGTGAGAAAAGCTCAACTTGATCAAGATGTAGGCTTTGCAAGCTGGCACTGGTTGTTTACTGCAGGCCTCGCCAACACCAATACTGTTCCAGCTGACGGAGCTCCTGGTCTGGAGAGAAAGAGGAAAAGGCCCCTCTTCAATCACCACCTCTGTCCTCCGTTCAGTAACTATGAGCTCTCCAAGGTTTCCTGCAATTAGCTTGTAGTTTATGGCCCCAGGGCCACGTAGGGATGGCCTGAACGGGGCCCTGAGCCAAGCTTTATCTCCTTGCATCTCTCTGTAGAGCCAGGCCCACATCTGCTTCTGACTGTGGTCCTTTGATGGTTCCTCTCACCATCTACTGCTCTGTAGATCCATCCTGCAGTTTCTCTTGTCAGTCTTTACTTTCTTTTACAGCCCTCAGTTTTAGTTTTCAGCTCCTTGTTCAACACTCAAGATTTGTTATAAAAATAATAACTGTGTGGAAAACAGAGAGAGACTTGTTATCACTTCCTGCTCATTCATTATGACCACAGTGGGCCATGTCAGTCATGTCAGAGGACTTCCTCCCACTGCTGCACCACAACTAATCATTCAGTATGTTGGAGAAGAACCTGAGAGGAACTGGGCCATTAAAATGTATCAGTGAGGGATCAGCAGAGCAACACTGTCTAAAACCTTTCAGTGGGCTGTTTTTGGCCATCCAGCAGCATGGACGTCAGTGTGTGGTTGAACATAAGCAGGAAATGAAAACATCCATAAATCAGTGGCAGGCTTGAAGCAGAGGTAGAAGAGGCTAACGCTAAGTTTAGAGGTGGTCAGTGGAGCTCTGAGGGTTATTTCTGAGCTACTTATTGAAAGAGTCACGTTACAGTAAGGACTCACATAGAGAGGAAAACAAGTCATCAGATGGACATGTCTGTCTGAAGGTAGTAATCTGCAGGGAAATATGTCCCCAGGAAGAACTGGCTTCTGGTTCACTGGGATCATTCTGAGACCAGAACGGACCTATGGAGCCAATTCCAAGTGGAGTGTGTTCAGCTGAATGTTTGTATGTTTGGAAAAGGTTGAATGAAAGGAAGGAGACCAGGCCTACATCACTGAGGAGAACTTCTGCTCTGAAGTGGCCTCAATATGTGGTTAGAATTGGCAGCATGAAGCAGACTGCAGGCTCATGGAGGTGTTCCAATGAGAAAAACTTCATTGTCTTCCATTAAAGTCCCCAAATGACTTAAACCACATTAACACATGGAGAGGCAGAGGGGAACAGAGGAGAGAAAGTCTGGGACGAGACCCAGAAAGCTTAACATGGAGCAGACAGGAAAATAATAACCCTGGAAAGTCTAGACAGAGGACTTCCTCTGATGAAAAGCATGAAGTAGCACAGCTATACGATTGCTATGGTTACACATCATGATGAGGGGAAAATCAGCAATTTAAGAAATACATGTTTCAGACCTTTTCCTTCCCATTGACCCACCCCCTGTCAAATTGGACCATCAGCAGGTAAAAAAATACTCACATGGTCGCCTGCTTAGGGTCCGCTGTAACGGTAGAGTCCCAGCAGGCTGCCATAGGGCGAATCTCCTGGAAAAGAAAACAGGAATAAAGGAGCAAATGGATCAGTACCATCACTATAATTATTGTAATTACTTACAGTGACTTGTAAAAGACATATTGTTACATTACAACCATAAACTAAATATATTTTATTGGAATTATATGTGAAAGACCAACACAAAGTGGTATACAATTGAGAAGTGGAACGGATATTATAGATGATTTTTTTTTTTTTTTTTTTTTACAACAAAAAACTGAAAAGGGCTTTGTGGAAAAGTATTTACCCCCCTGAGTCAATACTTAGTGGAACCTCCTTTGCCTCCAATTACAGGTTCAAGTCTTTTAGGATATGTCTCTACCAGCTTTGCACATCTAGTGACTGAAATGTTTGCTCATTCTTCTTTGCAAAACAGTTCCATCTCAGTCAGATTAGATGGAGAGCATTTGTAAACAACAGTTTTCAGACCTTGTCACAGATTCTCGATTGGGTTTAGGTCTAGACTTTGACTGGGCCATTTTAACAGACGAATATGTTTTGTTTTAAACCATGCCATTGTAGCCCTGGCTTTATGTTTAGGGTTGTTGTCCTGCTGGAAGGCAAACCTCCACCCCAGCCTTAAGTCTTTTGCAGACTCCAACAGGTTTTCTTCCAAGATTGCCCTGTATTTGGCTCCATCCATCTTCCCATCAGCTCTGACCCTGCTGAAGAAAAGCACCCTCAGAGCATGATGCTGCCACCACATGTGACAGTGGGGATGGTGTGTTCAGAGTGATGTGCAGTGTTAGTTCTCCGCCACACATAGCGTTTGGCGGAAAAGGTAAATTTAGGTCTCGTCTGACTAAAGCACATTCTTCCACATGTTTGCTGTGTCCCCAACATGGCTTCTGGTAAACTGCAAACAGGACTTCTTATGGTTTTCTTTTAACAATGGCTTTCTTCTTGCCACTCTTCCATAAAGACCACATTTGTGTAGTGCACGACTAACAGTTGTCCTGTGGACAGATTCCCCCACCTGAGCTGTGGATCTCTGCAGTTCATCCAGAGTCACTATGGGTCTCTTGGCTGCATCCCTGATCAGTGCTGTCCTGGTTCGGCCTGTAAGTTTAGGTGGACGGCCTTTTCTTGGTAGGTTTACAGTTGTGCCATACTCTTTCCATTTTTGGATGATGGATTGAAGAGTTCTCTGTGAGATGTTCAAAGTTTGGGAAATCTTTTTATATCGTAAGCCTGCTTTAAACTTCTCCACAACTTTATCACTAACCTGTCTGGTGTGTTCCTTGGACTTCATGATGCTGTTTGCTCCACAACATTCTCTTAACCAACCTCTGAGGCCGTCACAGAGCAGCTGCATTTGTACTGAGATTAGATTACATACAGGTGGACTCTATTTAGTCATTAGCAATCATCAGGCAACTTCTGAAGGTAATTGGTTGCACTCCGAGTAAAGGGGGCTGAATACTTTTCCACACTGCATTTTTCAGTTTTTTATTTGTAAAGAACGTTTTAAATGATGTATAATTTTCATTCCACTTCACAAGTGTATACCACTTTGTGTTGGTCTTTCACATACATTTCCAATAAAATATATTTATGTTTGTGGTTGTAATGTGACAGTATGTAGAAATGTTCAAGGTACATGAATACTTTTATAATACAAGCCACTGTATCATGGGCTTGCCATTGTCTGAAAGTCCAGATTATGTTGGCAGTTCAAAGCAAGCAAAATGAAGAAAAGGAGACAGAAATATCAGGTAGTTCTAGCTGGAGGTTGTTTCTTACCTTTCCTGAAACTGTTTGGATGGAATCAGACCAGCACGAGGATTACCATCCCCCTCATGCTTTGCCTGCCACCATGTTGCATCTTCTTGGCTCATTATTTGAAGGACAGAGCCCTTCTTGAAGCTTAGACCAGCCTCTTTACATGGGATGGCATTGTCTTTACTGTGATCATAGTCAAAGAGCGCTCTCAGAAATACCTGAACACACAAACAACAGACGGAAGAAAGAGACCAACAGAAAAAAATCAATGGTTTAGCAGAAATTAACTGATTTTTCAGGCACTCTCCCTATGTATGATTAATTCTATTACATAAAGTAGACAGGCATGGAGCATGGGGCTGAGGAGGTTGTGCTGAAGGGTTGGGTGTTAGTCATCTGAAGCTGTGTAGTTGATAGAATATGAAGAAGGGCAAAAGCCAAACAGCATGACGTTCAGTGGGTGGGTGGCAAACTGGGCACCAAGCCATCCAGCCGGCACCTCATTCACCAGCATCAATGCAGACCAAGCCTGGAGCCAGGGTCCAGCACAAGTACCCTGCAGCAATACTGCCTGGCATAGAGACAGGAAAGGCCCCTCGAGAGCCTCCCACCCAGCGGGTAGGAACAAGCCCAGCATGGCAGCCAGGCTTCAGATGACTGGAGGGAGGGTCCTGTGCGTGTGTGAAACAGCTCGAGGAGGATCAGGAAGAAATGGACTTTGGACAATCAGCTGCACCCCAAGCCTGTAGGTAGGGACCCTTCACAAATCCCCACCACCACAGGTGAAGCCATCCCCCAAAAAGTCTCCTGTAATTAACTAGAGGAATAGGGTAATGCCTTTGGGTTTAAACACATTTAAGGAACTAGTGTTTCCTCAGCTTGACTGGTAAAAAAGAATGATGCAAACAGACTGAAGCATCTTGGAGATGATAAATTACCTTTGGCTCTCTGACAGGTGCGTCTTCCTTCACACCAGGGACAACTTTAAAAGTGATAGCTCCCTGTGACTGGGCCTAGATGGTGGAACAAAATAAAAACAGCGTAGGAAGGTGATGTAACCAGTAGTCACCTACCAAAACACCAAGCAACACATTAAGCTAGCTTTATTTGTTTATTTAATTTTGGGATCAATAAAGTATTTTTGAATTGAACTGTTCACATAATCATTAACAGAATTCTCAGTGCCATCTGTTATAGGTGGCTTCCTTCAGGTGTAGCCACAGTGGATAATTTGCATTATCCTCGCTTGCACCTCCATCTTCATCATCCTTTGTCCAAGTACCCACTATCCCTCCCCTCATACATGTCTGAACCATCTCAATCTTGTATTTAAAATTTTGTCTCTAAACCACTTAACAGGGTGTGTCCATCTCATGTACAGGGGTTGGACAATGAAACTGAAACACCTGGTTTTAGACCACAATAATTTATTAGTATGGTGTAGGGCCTCCTTTTGCAGCCAATACAGCGTCAATTCGTCTTGGGAATGACATATACAAGTCCTGCACAGTGGTCAGAGGGATTTTAAGCCATTCTTCTTGCAGGATAGTGGACAGGTCACTACGTGATACTGGTGGAGGAAAACGTTTCCTGACTCGCTCCTCCAAAACACCCCAAAGTGGCTCAATAATATTTAGATCTGGTGACTGTGCAGGCTATGGGAGATGTTCAACTTCACTTTCATGTTCATTAAACCAATCTTTCACCAGTCTTGCTGTGTGTATTGGTGCATTGTCATCCTGATACACGGCACCGCCTTCAGGATACAATGGATGAACCATCGGATGCACATGGTCCTCAAGAATGGTTCGGTAGTCCTTGGCAGTGATTCGCCCATCTAGCACAAGTATTGGGCCAAGGGAATGCCATGATATGGCAGCCCAAACCATCACTGATCCAGTGATTCTTTGGGGCTTCTCCACACCGTAACTCTCCCGGATGTGGGGAAAACAGTAAAGGTGGACTCATCAGAGAACAATACATGTTTCACATTGTCCACAGCCCAAGATCTGCGCTCCTTGCACCATTGAAACCGACGTTTGGCATTGGCATGAGTGACCAAAGGTTTGGCTACAGCAGCCCGGCCGTGTATATTGACCCTGTGGAGCTCCCGACGGACAGTTCTGGTGGAAACAGGAGTTGAGGTACACATTTAATTCTGCCGTGATTTGGGCAGCCGTGGTTTTATGTTTTTTGGATACAATCTGGGTTAGCACCCGAACATCCCTTTCAGACAGCTTCCTCTTGCGTCCACAGTTAATCCTGTTGGATGTGGTTCGTCCTTCTTGGTGGTATGCTGACATTAACCTGGATACCGTAGCTCTTGATACATCACAAAGACTTGCTGTCTTGGTCACAGATGCGCCAGCAAGACGTGCACCAACAATTTGTCCTCTTTTGAACTCTGGCATGTCACCCATAATGTTGTGTGCATTTCAATATTTTGAGCAAAACTGTGCTCTTACCCTGCTAATTGAACCTTCACACTCTGCTCTTACTGGTGCAATGTTTATTCAATGAAGACTGGCTACCAGGCTGGTCCAATTTAGCCATGAAACCTCCCACACTAAAATGACAGGTGTTTCAGTTTCATTGTCCAACCCCTAATGCATAACTCTGTCCTTTTGCTAGTCACCATCTCTAAATATTATAGCAGTTCTCACTATTAACTTGTAAACCTTCTCTCTCCCTCTTACACTTATTCTGCTGATGTAAATCACAGCTTATAGTTTTCTCCGTTCACTTAACCCTACATGCACTTATTTCCCTCTTTTGTGCGCTGCCTGCTGCTTTGGATCATTATTCAGAACTTCTTGTACATGCAGCTTCACTGTTTGAAGCATCTCCCACTTATTCACAAATATTTATTCTGACTTCCCTCTGCAGACTTTCGTTCTGTTCTCTTCATAGCATACTTCCACCTCTCCAGGTTCTCCTCCAACTGACTTTCACTACAGCTCACAATGTCCTCTGCAAACATGGTACTCCAGGGGGACTGATACTGCTTTTGAAGTGGCTACAACTCACAATTTCACATAAGTTTCACTGCGAAGACTTTTTTGCTTTCATTTCTTACATCTAAATGTTAACAATTAGACAATCCTCCTATTAACGATAGGGCAGGACATAAAATGGTTATGGATTTATTAGGAATAAACTATACATGCTGAATATAAGTCTTGTAAAAATCAACTCCTTGTGTGAGTGTGTTATAAAAGCGGACATATATAAAAAGATATCAGCCATACCAGGATACGAATGATTTCCTCTGGTTTCTTGTCATCCACAGGGATCCCGTTAACCTCTTTCAGTTCATCTCCAGCATGAATTAGTCCTGACATATAAAACATCAAGATTACGTCTCTATAATCACTCTAATGTCTATTATTCTAATCTTCTAACACAAGTGAGCTACTGTGTGAAAGTGCAGCGTGTCCAGAGCCTGAGGTTGTGTACAGAACACCAGATTAATGTTTACAGTGACGGTGATCAGTGGGATCGGAAAGGAATCATCATGTAATTGTGGACATATGTGGAAATTTTGCCTTTGGCTGGACTCTGGCAGAGCTGACACACAGACTGGACACAGTGAATACACACACAATTGTAAAACATGTGGACAAACAGCGGAGCGTTGGTATCTGTGTTCACTTTCAAAGAGTGGATTGGTTTAATTTATGGTACAAAGATCATTCCTGAACACAACCTTTCTCTGCTGCACAGAATCAGAAGTTTCACACCTCCAAGTTGCTGACAGACAAACGTGTGTAAAGAACAAAAAAGAAAAGAAGTACGAACTGGAACGGACCACTTCTGTCTGCTGCTCCTCCTCTCATGATCCGAGCGACAATGATGGCTCCGGTACCATCATCACGTCTTATTGTTGCTCCCTGCAGAGGAATCAGTGAGAGGGATCAAATATCAGTTATTATAAACTTGTTTTTATGTTCTGGTTAGCTTAGTACCTTTGAATTTCTTTATGTAAAATAGTCTAAAAACAACAAGAGACTGTATTCTGTGGCTTTCAAAGGTTTTAATCTGCTAACAAGATGCTTATTATTAAATAGTTTTATAATTTTCTAGAAAACAAAGTGGACCTGTGCAAGGCAGTAGAGTCCAATCTTTTTGCCAAGTGGGCCAAAATTGTAAAACTGAAAGTACTAGAAGGTCACAAAAATAAGACTTACTTAAAAATTTGAAACAAGAAGAAATAGCTTTGACAAAAACTCAGAAAGGAGTTTAATGTTTCATCTTACAGATTCAAAATGCTTTAATAAAAAAAAACCCAAAGGGAAATCAAATGATGTTGATCATATCAGTGTAGATGCTGATGGCTGTGGGCAGGAAGGATCTCCAGTAGAGGTCTGTCTTACAGCAGATCTGAAGAAGTCTCTGACTGAAGACACTCTGCTGTTGTACAACAGTCTCATGAAGAGGATGCTCAGGGTTCTCCATAATGTTCTTCATTTTATGAAGAATTCTTCTTTGCACAATGATCTTTAGAGGTTCCAGATGAGTCCCCAGAACGAAGTCAGCCAAATCCAAAAGCTTTTCTTTTACATGAACACAGTGATTGCAGCGCTCCTAAAAACATCACTGAGGCCCAGCCTGGCTCAGATTCAGGACAGAATAACACAGCACACATGTGGAGTCATCTCCACTCAGACCTGATGAACACATCCAGACAGACGTGTTGTCTGGTCGGCACACAGTTTGTCACGACTGCAGCTCATCCTTCCAGCTTTTATATCTGTTGTTTCCATCATCTCCAAATAATGTTTTATTTCTAATACAAAAACAGCCAGCAGGTTTGGAGCTTCTTTGGCCCGAGGAGCTTTTTTACTCCAACCATCCCAACCTACTGCTGCCTCTGCTGGTGCAGCAGCAGCTTACTGCATGTTTCACACTGCTGCTGTCTGTGTTACCTTCCTGTTCTCCTTACTCCAACATTCCCAGTAATTCTGTCAACTATCCTCATCAGACAGATTTAAAAACCCTAAAGAGCTTCTGGTTTATGTTATGTTAGCGATGCCATTAGTGTGTCATCCTGGTCATTTTCACAACAGATTCAGATCTGATGGTTTTCCACTCAGATAAGGATTTCCTCAAGGCCATTGGGATGTGTGAAGAGAAGGAAACAAGGGAAGACATGAGGATAAGACAGCAGGAGGACCTGCAGAGATTTGCTGACCTCATTGAATAATTGGACCAATTAAAGAATGTAGAGATGTGTCTGTAGGCGAGAACTGAGTGCAGCAGGTCAGTAGGAGGAGAAGACACCATCTGACCTGAAGTCAGGCTCATATGAATCCTCTGCTCTGTGACTTAAAGCAGCTCTCTGTGATGCAGCAGCCCCACACAGACAGAGAGGGACCTTTTACTGGGAAACTCAGTAGGACTGGAGTTCTACAGAAAAACATTCAGAGTGGGTCAGACAACAGGGTGACATGAGGAGTCTGCAGGAGATGGATGGATGTTTTTATTGTGTCCCTGGAGGTTCCTGCAGGCTGGTGGATGAAGGCTAAATGCTAACTAAACAGCAGAGAAGCAGCAGCCTTGAACTCAGTCAGTAATGACACTGGGCTGTCTGCAGCAGCTCCATAGACACCCTACAGCAACATCTATGGCCGCCTATGGAACGTGTTCACATATGGTGGTAGATAGAAATCATGCTTTGACACATATGGCTTAAATCACATGTTGAACCCAGGATGCTGTTCACAAACAGTGGCAATGGTGATTATAGAGCAACACATTTAGAAACCAAGTGAGTCATAAACCAAAGTCCAAGAAAGCAAAGACAATTTTATCTCCAGACAAAACATTATGACCATGCTCTATGTTTCTTTTTACACTAGTAGGAAAACAAACATGGATATCTGTGGACATTTTCCATCATGCTCCTTTTCATATCATTTCCTCTCTATGAGAGAGCTATAGTTATGTAGTCAGTGCAAAGTCTTCATATTTTAGGAATCTAAATCACAGCGTCCTTATACTTTATAGACTTGTGTAGGACAGCCAATCAAGCAGCAGGAGAGTTTAGGTTTTATCAAAGTAGGCGGAGCTTCTCTTTTATGACCTCGCCAGCCTCAGTTTAAACTACAGGCTGACTTTTTTTCAGAAATCCCAAAGGGTCACGGATTTCCCCTTGATTTCAGCAGGTTGGGAGTCAATTTTTCCAATACGTTACTGGGACGGTAGAAATAAAAACGTTAACGGGAGCAAATGGACGGGAACCAACCAATAGCACAAATCAAAACACAACAAAAAACCATAGGACAGGTGCTGTCATTTGGTATTTCCCTTAAATAAGCCTACCAAAAAAGTCAAAAAACTCACACCCAGAAGCTGACAGTCATTATGGCCGCTGCTTTCCACAAAATTCAAAAAGAACAGCATGGAGGGAGCAAAAACCCCACAGAAAACCCAAATGTGGTAAAAATTTGATTAGTAAGTAAAAAAAACGAGCCATCTATTAAGCTCACAGAACTGGCAGGAAAGTCACAAATATTACTGAACTTCATGATAGTCCAATGTGACTTTTAACCCTGTATGCTGCTTGTTAAACGTGTTCAGTCTTAGTCAAGTACACCAGTGAGTCGGGGACAATTGGTCTAAAGAGGTGCCTTGCAAGGAAAAGTCTGGAAAGAATCAGCTGAGCATCTGGGTGCAGCAGTGGCACTATTTTCTTTGCCCTAAACTCAGGTACAGTGTGTGAGTTTTAAAGTAATGCTTTTATGTGCTTTTGTCCTTGAGGAAAGTTCTCTTGCTTGGAGCAGTTTTGTTTTTTCAGAAATTTAAGACATAAAAGTCACGTCACTGTTTAAAGGAAACAATTGCTCAATAAATTAGTCAAATGCAACTTTATATGTTATGTTTGGGTTTATTTGAATAAGACAGACATGGTCTGTTTTCTTTTTTCACTGTAACCGACCTCCAAAGGAGCTGGAAACAGGGACTAGTCATCTGGACCTCCACACAAAAACTATAGGGACCACAGGCCATGTATTATTTATGTGTTTGGTTTTTTGTGAAGGTTGGTGGGGGTTTTTTTAAGAAAAGTTATTCCCCCAGATGAAAGCCGTTGAACACAAAAGAAATAAGGGGAAAAAGGTCAAATCAAAGAGAGCCAAAGACTAAATGAAAAAAAAAAGGGAGCAGTACAGGGAGGATCATTCTGAATGGGAGCAGGGGGAGTGGGAGTCATTTTACCAGGAGGGGGGGGGAAGGGAATACCTTTTTATTGGGGGGGGGATAGGAAAAAAAGTTTTCTGGGGTGAGATGGGAAAGAGTGAAAACCCCCTGCCCCCTCTAGTTTATAGTAAAAAAGTGACAAACCCCCCCAATAATCTCTAACTGAGGCCAAAAAATTCCAGGAGAAACACCACTAGGAAAAAGGGGGGGAAGAGATGGACCAGAGGACTGAGGAGCTGACTGGGGGGAGGTGAAGAACAGGGGAAATGGGTGGGTTGGGACAGGTAAAACAAAGAGGCTGGAAGTGAGAGAATCTGGGAAAAAAAAAAAGGAAAGATCAAAGTAAGAAAAGTTGAGAAGGATAAAGGGAAAAAAAGATTAACACAAAGATTATAAATTATTATACTCTAAATTTTTTGGGGTTGACTTTTTTAGAACTGGTTCACCTATTTCTTCATGAATAAAAAAAAACCTCCCTATTGATCACAGCCAATGTTCAAGCTAAGTGTTCATACTAAGGTACTGTGTTATTGCTAAGGGCTATGGATAGAAAACAGTGATACAGTGACCACACTGGTTGATACTCCTCCAGGAGTCTATTGGTCCCTCCTGGAGGCCTGACTGATGCCTTGGAAGCAGTCTGAGGCAGCTGGAAAAAAACAGGAATATAATCCAGGCTCCTGAACTCAGCATCACCTTCCCTGTGCTGTGATCCCCTCTGGGTGCTATCATCAGCATCCAGCCATGCGTGGCCACTAACGAGGAATGTTAAACAAATACATCAACAGTCCTGGCTACAACCTGCAGTGTGTGTGTGTGTGTGTGTGTGTGTCTGTGGTGGGGGGCAGCAGGTAAAGACTCAAGCAGCAAGAAGAGTCGGGGGGCGCAAAATTTTACTGATTTGTGAGGCTCACACTGAGCCGTCATCCCCTGCTGGTGCATGGAAACCATTTCCATACCGGTACTTGGAAACATCAGGAGAGGTCAGAATGGGAACATACGTCTGTTCAAGCACTTGTATGCATGAGTGAAACATGGGTAGGTATGTTTTTTTGTGTCTGCTAGCATGTCTGTGTGTTTGTAACAGAGGGGCCCCTGAGCTCCTAGCTTCAAGCCAGGCCCCCGAAAACCTAAAGATGATTCACGCCCGAAGGGGTGGACCTTTGAAAAAAAGGGAATAAACCTCACTCCCTCCAAAAAAGGGGGCAACTTTATAAATATAAATAAACTGTTAAAATAAATTTTTAAAAAAAAAAATGTTGGGCGAAAATGAGGGGCCCTTTAGCTGGCTCATTTTATTTGGAAAATCAACCCTTTTTATTTTGCAGGTTTTTCCCGTTTTGTTTAAAAAACCCCTTTTTTCCCCTTATCCGGAAACAATCGGTTTGCCTTTGTTTTTGGGAAAACAGGGAGCTTGGGCTATTTACCACCCCCTTCCCAAAAGATAAGTACACTTTTAAAAAAAAGGAAATAAAACGGGAAACCCAAAAATGAAAAAATAATTTTAAAAAAAAAAAAATTTGGGAAAAAGGGGGGGAAATTTAAAGGGTTAAAAGGTTGGGGTTTTTAAACTGGGGGTTATGCAAAATTTTTGAAAAAAGGTTTTTAAAAAAGGCTTTGGGGGGCTTTGGGTTTTTTTTGGGGGGGGTTCCCTTTTTAAAACCCCCGTGTTCCCAGGGGGGCCCGGGAAACCCCACCTGGTTTTGGTTTTTTAAAAAAATAAGAACCCCCCGCCCTCCCGGGCCCCAAAAGGGGGGGACGCGGGCCGTTTTGGGCCATGGAAACCCACCCAAAAAACGTTTTAAATTTTGTCTCTTATTCCAGGAAAAAAAAAGTATTCACCCCCCCTTTTTAGGGAAAAAAAAAAGTTCCCCTTTTTAAATCCCCCCGATCGGGTTTTTAAAAAGAAAGGGGCCTAAACAAACCAAAAACTTTTAAAAAAATTTTTCCCCCTTTTTAATAAACCCCAAAAAACCGGGCAGTAAAAACCAGGTTTTCTGAAACCTTAAAAGCCCAATGGGCCCCACAATAAACCCCCCGTTTTTTTAAATCCAAAACTGTAAGGGAAAACCCCCGGGGGGTTTTTAAAAAATCTTTAAAAAAAAAACCCCAAAAAAGGGGAACCCTTTTTCCCCAATTTTTAAAAAAAGTTCCCCCCCTTTTTTTGGGAAATTTTTAAAACCCCCCTTTGGGGGTTTTTTTTTCCCCCCTTTGGAACAGGAGGGTTTCCCCCCCCCCAAAAACCCCCAAAAAATTGAACCCCGGGTGAAAACCCTTAAGGGGGTAAAAATTTTCTTTATATTTTCACAAAACCCCTTTTTTCCCGCCCCTGAAAAATTAAAAAATAAAACAGGGAAAAGGGAAAAAAAGTATAAATTTTTTAATTTATTTTGGGGGAAAAGGCGGCCCGTTGGGTTACCCTACATGGGGGGGATTTCCCTTTTTTTCCGGGTTTTACCAAAAAAAAACCCCTTAAATTTTTTTTTTACCCTTTTTTCCCCCAAAAATTTGGTTTTTTTTTTTGTTGGACCCAATTTTTATTAAAAAGTAAATTTTTTATGATATTTAAAGGGGAAACCGATTCCCAAAATTTTGCCCCCCTTTGGGAAAGGGGGAATTTCCCGGGGGTTTTTTCCCTTTTTCCCCCCTTTTAATTGAAATGAGGCCCCCCGCCCCCCCCGTTCCTTTTTAAAACACCTTAGAAAACCCAAAAAAAAAAAGGGGGGGGGGTTTTTTTTTCCCCCCTTTTTTTAAAAAAACCCCTTTTCACCAAGGCTTTGTTCCATGGGGCTGTGGGGGGAAAAGGGAAAAAAGGTTCTGAAAAGGGGTTTAAAACCAAATTTTTAAAAAGGGAAAAAATTTTTGGGATTTTAAAAAAGGGGGGAGAAAAAGGAAAATTTTGGGGGCCCTTTTGGGATTTTTTTTTTTTTTTTTGAGTAAAAAAAAAAATTTTAATATTTTCCCCCAAAAGGGGGAGGGCCCCAAAACGGGGAGGCGCCCACCTTCACACCCTTTTGGGTCGGGGGGGGGGGGCGAACCCCCGGGGGGGGGGGGGGGGGGGAAAAAATTTTTTAGGGGGGGTAGGACGGGAAAGAAATGAAGGAAAAAATGAAGGGGACTAAGTGGAGGTGAGGGTGAAGGGGAGAGGGGAAACCCGAAACAGACCTAGGGCAGGGCCCCAAGGGAAACTTCCCTCCCCTTGTGGAAAACCCCGGGCAAGGGGGAAAAACCCCAAACCCCAAACCCCAAACTCCCCTTCTTTTTGGGGCCTTTCCCCCCCTTTAAAAAATAAAGGGAAACCAAAGCACATTCCAAAAAATTAAAGGGGGCTTTTAATCTTTTTTCTGGGGGTTTTTTTTTGTTTTAACCCCCGGAAATTTTTTTAAAAGAGGAAAAGAAAAGGGAAAAAACTTTTTTTAAATGGGAAATTTAAGGGGATAAAATTTATTTTAATTTTAAAAAAAATTTTTTTTTTTAAACCCCTTTTTTTTCCCCCCTTTTAAAAAAATAAAAAATTTTTTTTGGGGGGTTTTTTGTTTTAAAAAAAAATTTTTAAAAAAAAATTTTTTTTAATTTAAAAATTTTTTTGGGGTTTTTTTTTATTTTTTTTTTGGGAAAAAAAAAAAATTTTTTTTTTTTTTTTTATTTTTATTTTCCTTTTTTTGGGTTCCCCAAAAAAATTTTTTTTTTTTTTTATAAAATCAATTTTTTTCAAAAAATCCACAAAAAATTTTAAATTTTTGAAATTTTCATTTATTTTTTTTGTAAATTAAGTTTTCCCCTATTTTTTTTTATAAATTTTTTTTATTGGGCCCCCCTTTTTTTGGGGGGTTAAATTTTTTTTTTATTTTTATATCCCCCTTTTTTTTTTTTTTATCCCAATTAGTTTTGTTTTTTTTTTTTTCCCCTTTTATAATTTTTTTTTTTTTGATAAAAAAAAAAAAAAAAAAAGGGGGGGGAAAAAATTTTTTTTTTTTCCCCCGCCCCCCCCCCCCCTTTTTTTAATTTTTTTTTTTTTTAAAACTCCCTCTAAAAATCTTAAAAATTATTTTTAAAAAAATTTTTTTTTTTTTTTTTTAAATTTTCTAAATTTTTTTTAAAATTTAATTTTTTTTACTTTTTTTTTTGAAAATTAAAAAATTTTTTTAAAAAAAAATTAAAATTTAAAAGATTTAAATTTTTTTTTTTTTTTGGGGGGAATAATTTAAAAAAGAAAAATTTTTTTTTTTTTTTAAAAAACCCTCTAAAAAGAAATTTTTTAAAATATTTTTCCCCTTTTTTTTTTTTTTGTTTATGGGGAACCTCCCTTTTATTTTTTTTATTTTTTTTTTTTAACCTTTTTTAATAAATTTTTTTGGTTTTTTTTTTTTTTAAATTTTTTTTTTTTTAATTTTTTTAAATTTTTTTTCTTTAAAAAAATTGAAAAATTTAGTATTTTATTTTATTTTTTTTTTTAAAAATTTTTTTTTAAAATTTTTTTTCGAAAATTAAATAATAATTTTAAGGGAAAAGTGGAACCTTTTTTCCCGCCTCCTTTTCCCCCCTTTTTTGGGTTTTTTTTCCCGCGGGCATCCCCTCTTCCCTTTTTGGTTTTTTTTTTTTGGGTTTTTTTTTCTTCCCAAAAAAATTTTTTTTTTTCCCTTCCCTTTTTACCCTTGGGGTTTTTTTTTCTTAATCTTTTTTCTTCCCTCTTTTCCCCCCCCCTTTTTTTACCCCCCCCCAAACCCGGGTTTTTTTCTTTTTTTTTCCCCCGTCCTCCTTCTTGGAAAATTTAACTTAATACTTATTGGAAATTTTGGGGAAAAAAAAAACCCCCCCCTTTTTGAAGGGGGGGGGGTGGGGGGGGAGGGGGGGGGGGGGGGGGTTTTCTTTTTTGGGGGGGGAAAAAGGGGGGCCCGGGGGTTTTTTAAAAAAAAAAGGGGGGGGTTTTGGGGGGGGGAAAAAAATGGGGGGGGGGGAAAAAAAGAAGAAAGAAAGGAAAAAAAAAAAAATTTTTTAAAAAAGGGGGGGGGAAAAAAAAAAAGGGGGGGGGGGGGAAAAGGGGGAAAAAAAAAAAATTTGGGGGGGGGGAAAGGGGGGGTAGCATGCTAAGGAGGTAATGCAACTATGTTAGAGAACATGTGTTAGAGAACACAGTGGTTCTGAAGCCTGGTCCTGAGTGGCAGGCGTCAGAACCACTTTGTTAGAGGAATCTTTTTATTCCTAACAGCGGAGCATCCTGCCTCTTCACCTTTAGACTAGTAGTTTATTATAGGATTTCAACTTTTTTCAGTTAGCACCAAAGACCTTTACATAGTTTTTAAATATGGCATAAGATCCTGATGCTGATCCCATGACATGAGCAATCAGTTTTTCTATATACTTTATGAATAACTTCTCAGGTTATTCATACCAGTTTGATCTGAACAGAAAGACAGAGACACCTTTACAGAAAGCTTAAAAATGATTCAGTCTTCATTTAGTTCTCAATTTAAGAAATCCTCACTACAGTCTGGATGTGAAAAGTTAATGCATATCAATAGCTTCAGCTTTAGGCCATACATTTTGCGCATAAATCATTCATTACTATACCGCATATACCTAAATTAAAGAAGAACAAACATGGTCTGACCTCTGGCTTATGTCCTAGTAGGGTGTAGGCAGCAGGGTAAGTTTCTTATTGCTGAGGAACTAACTGTAGTTGTTGACTACCTTGAAGCATGAAATGTGTTTTTAACCAATCTTATAATGACCTGATTTCCTGGTAAAAATGTCATAATGTCTCACATTTGCTTCAAGGATAAAAAAATGACTCAAAGAAAATACTAGAAAAATACTCAAAGAAACTTGTAACCAGAACTGTTCCACTAGTTCAACATAACATAAATACTTTACTATCAACACCTTTATAAATGTTCAGGAGCAGACAAGATCACACATCATAATGTGTTTCTGAGGTTCTCAGTATAACTGAGTCAAAATCCATCATATCCCTTCGTGGAATAACATCAGCTGGATGATGAAGGTGACTGTGGCTGGTATAAACCACATTATGGTAACAGGAAACAGGATCCATCGTCACGCTCTGGAAAACCTGGAGCAGGAAGTGTCCTCATCAAGGCAGAGAAACCCAGGGTGTGGTGAGAGGAGCGCCGGCCTGGAGCCAAGATGATGGTCAGAGGGAAAACCACAGAGTGAAAATAGAGGCGGCCCGGTCGAGGACATGTCCGGTACAGATCAAAGATGAACGGGTCCTCAGAACACAACAAACCGATGGACGTCTCTGACAGGTCAACGAGGACGTGTGCGTAGTTGAGTGTTGATTCTGCTGCAGCACACTGAGGTCAATCAACACAAAAATAGAGACAAAACTGGGATAGTTCTGAAAAAAAGAGGTATGGCATGAAAGCAAACCCAGTCACCACAGAAGCCAATTTCTGAATGTGTCTAAACAGCCAATTAGCATTTGGGAAAGTTTGAATTGACAGCATTTGTCACCACAGACAACCAGGAAGTTGAGGGGTTCAGAGAAAATAAAACGAGGCAGATGTTCCGTCTTGGACAATAAGACTCGCATGTTCCAATGAGAGAGCCCCGACAATAACCACAGGAAGAAAAATTAGAGAAAATTGTTAGTGTTTTCCAGCACTCATTGGGTGAGAGGCAGGAGCAGACTGCCAGTCTATCACAGCTCAACACAACTATGCAAGCACACATACTCACTCACAAGGGCAATTAACCTAGCAACAACATGCCTATGTCCTCTTGTCTGTCGCTTTATGAAAGGTGTTCAGTGTCTTAACAGATTTCCCCTCCATGAGATCTCCAGAATGTTTTAGATGCACTACCAGGTGCACCATTTGAACCTAATTCTATTCAACTGCTCCTTCCATCCATCTCTGTTTGCTAATTAGAGGCCAGATGGCTTCATTCTATATGTCCAGTTCATGCTCCAGCTTGGAGTGGAGTTGCTTCCAACAGACCCTATTCTCTGGAGTGAAGGGTGAATGCTTGAAGGAGAATCTAATGTTAGAGAGACCCTCTGCATGGAGCAAGAAAGTCATTCTACCAGATAAACCTAAGTAACGCAGAGCCTGGCTTGTCAATATGTGGATAACAATCATGCTTTGTGTCATGATCCTGGTGTGTGCTTGTGGTTGTGAGTAGTGAGAGGTCTTTTCTGTACAGAGACGCTCTCCACTGGAGGGCAAGGCTGCTGGCTGCAGTCCCTACACCTGTCTGCATTTTCCTCATTGGCTGCTGGGATTTTTAGGTGCTGCTGGAATCTCTTAGCCACGTGCTCAACCTTACCAGTAAGGCCAAAGACAAAACCTTGCTTATATAGATTTTTCTGTATGTTACCTTGCCTGCCATGAACTCATTTTTGTGTCTGCTGTACCTCCCAGATTGGTTCTCTTCTGGTGGCTTTCATGCATCTCCAAGACAGATCTGTCCAGGAGCATTTCCAGGGTTTTTCACTGTAGCTCTTACAGCCTCAGCCATCACCTGCCTGCCCGCTCTCCAGCCTCTTTATCCATATCATAAACCTTCAACAGCTCCCCTCACACTGAAAGTCATCTTCAAGCAAAACAATCAGCCTTTTCAAGGTATCTCCAGGATCTTGACCCATCTTAAGAATCATCCTCTGACAGCAATTTTCCTTTAATGCAGACATTCCCATTGGATCCATTTTCACCTGCCTCGTCTGACTGCACTTCTCTTTACCCAAATGCCACGGAAGGCCTTACAGATATTTCCCTCTCACATCTTTTTTTTTGCTGCTCATTCTAAATGAATCTTTTTAAATTAAACTTGATCCCCGGGTCTGATTCTGCATGTGGGCCAGAAACATGACACTTTGATCATCAGCTTTAAAGCTGCAAGCCAATCATATCTTGCATGATGAAATACGGAACCTCTCAGAAAGATGTGGTATATACATATACCAAACATTACTACCATCTGTTAACTTCTCTAAATGTCAGTGTGGCTGAAAATCTCTACATTAAAAAGTGACTCACAAGAGGCTCCTTGTTTTTCACCAGTCTTATAATCTTCACAGAATTCTCCTCTTCATCAATGTCTTCAGGCAGGGGAGGGAGTTCAGGGTCGTACCTCTTCTGAGCAACTGTATCATGGACGGACAGAAGTCTCTAGAAGAGAAAGAAAGAATACAGCGATTGATTGGAAAAAAGAAACAGGTGTAGGTTATCAGTCAAACTGAAAAGATATTGATTCGCTACATCAACTACTTTGGTCCACTTTATTTAGCTAACTGGACTTTGGCACAGTTAGCTGAATAAAGTAGGACAATGTAGAGCTTTAATCTACACTTTAAAGACTACATGTCTCGATCGAGGTGAAGCAGGACGCGGGCTTCCTTTTCCATAGAAAAGATTTTTAGGCATCTTCCACTTTATATGTCAGGCAAAACAAGAGTGAGACAGAGAACTTGAACCTAGAGGTTTAATCTCTCTTTAGAATATATTCAATTCCACCTTTTTAACTCTTCTCATCTTTCATCCCTGAAAAGTTCTTGCATCTGTAGCTCCAGTAAAAACCTCTCTCTACACCATTAGTCCCGTCTCTTCTTTTTCATATTATTTATGTTTCATGAATTTTCGCCAATAATATAACGTGCTTCTGGATTTTATTGGCACCTCTTCTGTGCTTGATGATGTTTTCATCTTGATGTTGCAACATTTCTTGGAACACCAGAAAATATTTGTTTCTGCAGATGAGGTGCACCAGTAACTTGAAGGGAATGGGATCTATCTTTAATAAATGGCAGCAGCATCTCTATACCAGGAGATGAACGGTGATGGTGCAGCAGGAGTTTCTTCAGTTCCATCCAGAGCTGAAGAAAATACCACAGTCTGCATATTTGTAGAAAACAGCTTCTGACTCAGAGGCCTCCATCTTCTCAGTTTCATTTTCCTGTTTTTCCTTGTTTTTTCTCCCACACAGCGTTCAAGAAAACCAGCTGTAGATTGGATCTGGATCAGGTTCATGTTTTCCAACAACATCCTCTGGTGATGTGACACTAAAACTGGAGAGAGGTGGACTAGGTTCTGTTTTAGTTTCAGGTTGGATCCATGTGGTGTTTTGGCTCTTTATGGTGACAGACTGTCAGTCACATTAGTTGATCTCAGGTCAGCCAGGCGTCTATCAGCCTCTCAGCAGGGAGGAACAGCCATGCTGGCCTGAGGCCCAAACAGCAGAACTACAGAGTTTCACTGCTGCTGAGAAGAATTAGTCCCGAGGTAATCACCATCAATTTCAGAGTTATGGAAACATCTTTTACTTTGTTTTATGCATCCTTTGCATTCAACGTCCACTGCTAGATGAATGTCATACCTCTGATTTATAATACAGAAGAAACATCAAACCTAAACACAACTTGACCTCAACTGTTTCAGCTTCATCTTAAAACTGTTGCCAGATTTAGATCAGAGGATTTATTTTGTTCCATCTAATCTGGAACAAAATATGCTTCTCAGCCTCCCCTGCTGGAAGCTGGTGATCCACTGATAGGTGGAGCCCGGCACTGTGAGCTTCTGATGGAGGATATCTGGGTTGATGGTGTTGAGGGATGAGCTCAAGTCCACAAACAGGATCCTGGAGAAGGACCATGGGTGGTCGAGGTGGTGCAGGATGATGTGTAGTCCCATATTGACTGCATCATCTGACCAACCTGTCTGCCTGGTAGGAAAACTGCAGAGTCCAGCAGGGGGCCTGTGATGTCTTTCAGTGGCTTCAACACCAGTTGCTCAAAGGACTTCATGACCTCAGACATCAGGGCCACAAGTCTGTACTCATTTAACTCTGATGGTGTGTTTCATGGGGACAGGGATGATGGTGGAGCATTTGACGCATGAGGGAACCTCACACAGCTCCAGACACTTGTTGAAGATCTGAGTGAAGGAGGAGGCCAGGTGGTCAGAGCAGGATCAGAGGCATGAGAGGGAGAAAGAGCCTATTTACATCTTCCTCAGTGATCTCAAATCCAGGCAGACAAGTGATCAGAAAGTCCCAAAGCGCCCCTTAAGACAGATCACTTAGGTCATTTTTATAAACTTAGAGGGAACAGGAGAATATTCTTCAAAAATTTATGAATATATGGATTCAAGCTATGGAAACATAATCCTCTACATTTGTTCAGAGTGAGTGTGTGTTAGCCTGCCCCTCAGTCTCATCTCCTGCCTTCACCTTTCTTCACCTCATCAGTTACAGCTGCTGAGCTTCCTGATTGATGACTTTTACAAGCTTCGCCATGCCAGATCCATTCACCGCAAGTTCATTTAAAATGATAAATACAGAATGCGTGAGAAGGATTTGCCTCATGGTGGTTGCAGACATCATTTGTCAATGCCTTTTCAGTTTTAAGTAGATCACCATATCTTCACGAGGAAAGGAAGGAGAGCACAGTCAGGATAGATTCTGAGAAATTGTCATCTGAAAAGTGTCAACTGGAGTCATTGTGGAACCTGTATCCTTGTGTCATCTTTACTTTTGAAATTGGTCAGAAGAGCTGAATTATCAGCAAAAACTTGAAAAATGCACCAGTGAGCCTAAATCTTTGGAGATGGCTGATCTGTTCACACTCCTGCAGTCTGACACATAGACTAATTCAATATTAGTACGTGCTGTATGTGTGTGTTTCTAGTGGAACTTCAGAGTGAGCTGTTGTTTCTGGCAGGAGCAAAATAATCATAACAAAACGTTCAGAAGGAAGGCCATCCAACTCTACCACTGATCTCAGCCAGCTCTGTCTGGCTGAGAAATCTGGAGGACCTGATGGATGACCAGAGGTAAGGATTAGAAAATAAAAGTGTGTAAATTTATTTTGTCTCTGTCTGCGTCTGGTTAATGAGGTCAGCAGCTGCAGCCAAGAAGAATAAAGAGAAAAGTTCTGCACCTGTCAGTTTTTCACATTAATATTGCAGCCACAAAAACAGCAAAGATCCAGATCCAAAGCCGCTCGTTGTTTAGGATGTTTTTTGAAGAATTTTTTCCTCCATAGAAAGATTTATCATTTAATTAAATTCTAACCAATATTAAATTAACAAGCAACATAATAAAGAACAGCAGTGATACTCACCTTCATATGGGGATTTTCCAGTAGTTTTACAAGTTCTTTTACATCTCCATTCTCCGATTTTCCTTCAAGATGCTTAGAAAGCTAAAAATGATTGGATGCAGAATGATCACTCAAATTGCTATTAGGATACAATATTGTATACCAAGTAAAATACATAAATTATGTAGCAATCATCAGTGTAACAGGTTATTAACCTCCTAGGTTATGGTAAAGTTCAAACATTTTACAAGCATGTGAAACCTATAAAAATTGTATTAGAGGACAGATTTAAAACTGGTTTGACTTATGTAAAAGGTTTCATCATGACTTTATTATTCTTTTTATGCTTCATGAATAACATTTCTGGCTGTTGTCATCATCACATCATTTCTATCAGGTGCTGTCCATGGTCCTGAACTAATGGAAAACAGTGAGAAGATGGAACTCATCATGATGAAGACTGAAGCCATGGAGAACTTAATGTGAGGTTATCCATTTTAAAACCAAAACACCCACATTAGCAACCAACCAGGTGAATTTTTTTCTAGCATAATGATCTCTTTAGAATGCTTTGCTACTAATTCTAAAATGGCCCTTTTCAAAATCCATAAAATGTTTTTGCTAGATCATTTTGCAGCGAGTACATATTGACTAACAAAACAGTCTCCTCTGGATAAAGCAGTTATGTTTGTTTCAGGCAGAAAATAAAAATATAAAGAATCCACATTTAAACGTTAAGGTTCATACATCGAAAAGGAAATGTTCATATATTCAGTTCTAGTTTCACTAGAATATGAACAGATTTTAAAACAATGGAAATGCAATAAAAGGACAGAATTCTATCTGAAATTAAGATGCTAAATGTTTTCACCTAGAGCACCAAAGATAACATGGATCATCTCACTGTCTATGTCGTCATCGAACAGGAGGACAGAATATTTATACTTCACATGTAATGCACAGTCAGATGATGGCGGTGTTGGAGGAAATATTTTTGAGTAACGGCTCCAGTGCTGCAGGAATAAGGCAGTAGAGGTGAGGCATAGGTTAGAGACGGGGGCTGAAGGTCAGGCTGGGGTTAGGGAGGGGGCTCTGTCACTTTATCTACAAACAGTGGGCAGAATTCTCACTTTTGTGGCTGTTTTTTTATGTTTTCACTGCTAGCTGCACTACATTGCAGATAGTAGTGATTGCAGAATCGCCCCTTGGGGATAATAACGTTGAGTTGACAGAAACATGTGTTGTTGCTTCTGGAGGGGAAACATCTTTATTATTTCCATCACTTTATATCCCCTCAAGGGGAGACACTAGCCTAAACAATAGCTATATAGAGTTGTGTATTTATCTAAGGTAGGCAAGAAAAAAACAATTTGATTTTATTGTTTCCAGTCTCTGTATCTGTCCGATTAACGCACAATGTCCTGTGACTCAGTGGACAGATGGGACACGTTGGACAACACGTCCTACCTGAATGCTGCCCTGCTGGAATCACATTTTCCATCCTCAGACCTCAGCAGAGAGGGAGGGAGGAGACAGAATGATGAGGGCCTCCTCTGAGACTGGATTTCATTTGTTAAATCTCTCTGCAGAGTTTAGATCAGTTTGATCCCAGCAGGCCAGCTTACAGCTCTCCACTGATCCTGAACAGCTAGGGGCTCACTTCTGTAACATATATCAACTGATACATCAAGCTAACATCTATCTAAACAGCTTTTAATAAAACCTATGAAATGAAACATTTATTTAAATGTCAGATATCTGAAAAGCCGGCTTTGGTTTAATTAGTGAATAGATTGTTGAATAGAATGTACTGTTGTCTAGAGTTTGTATTTATGTATGTATATTTTTTCGAGTTTTTCCAATTTTTTCAAAATGTATGTTTTGAAAGCATTTTACAGTCTGTAAATCTTTAAATAATTTTGTACTAAATGGTTTGTAATTTTGTTCACTTTTATTCATAATTTATTATTGTTTCTATTATTTATTTTTCCTTCCTAATATTACTTTACTAGAGGTGCACTATTTAATTTCCCCCTAGGGAGATAAGGTTATTCTTATCTTTATATTAACAATTATATGGTTGTTACTGAAGATTATGTGCTGTTTTATTCGACTATTCAGGGGGTGGATCCCTGCACAATCGATCCGGTAGCACTTTATATATAATAAATGAATAAATATTTGTATTTCATACTTCATAAATGTAAGTTCAATTGCATTTAGATTTCCTTTTGGTAAGAAATTATATAAGTACTTATGTTTAAAAGCCTTAAAATGCTTATTACTGAACTGTCATGTGAAGTTAGCGCTGAAATCACACGTGAAGTACAAATCTGTATAAACAGGAGAGCTTTTTTGCTTCAGTGTTGGTGAGGGCTGGTGATGGGAAGTAAGACCATCTGAGCATCACTGATTGTGTCTTTACATTGAGAGAAGTGTGTGTTATCACCAACAGCACTTCTTCTCCCAGAGTCCAGTATTGATCAGGTTACAGATGTCTCGAGCAGTGGAGCCACCTGCTGGGAGCTGCAGACAGTGCAGCTGGGGCCAGACTGGTTATGGTAACCAATAAATTAGGTCCCCATTACCTGAAACACAAGCCTGAAATGAATTAAACTGTAGATCTCTGTTTCTCTTTAGTCTTCAGCCACCACTTCAATGGAGCTCATCTGGAGCAGCATGATGGCTGAAAAACAATCTGTTTTAAAAACACACCATAAGGCTCTGGGCTGACAGGAGACTCAGGTCTGTGGTGTGCTGAGAGACGCTTTGATACATCATCTCTGGACTCCATCCTGATATTCAGTAATCCCAGAGAGACTCTTTGCAGGGCATTCACCAGGAAGCATAAATTTAACCGTCTGTAATGTGACAAAGAATCTGAGGAGAAATATGTGATGGGGAGGGAAGATCGAGGCTGATAGGAGGGGATCTTTTCAACAGTCTGGACTCCAGCTATGATCTAGGGAAGTAGAGCCCAGACTTGGGAAAGAGAAAACAGGGCTGATGCTTCACACTGATGGGGTTTTTACTTTTTTTAAATGTTCTTTTCCTAGTTTTGGGATAGACCAAATTATAGAAAAAGCTATCCTCTTTCATGACAACTGATCTAAAAGTTTACTATAGACCAACAAATGTTGGAGCAGAAATATTTCATATTTGTGTTTCCTTTCATCCATCACCCATCACCATGTGCAACTATATAAAACACAACCTGAAAAGTCTTACCTCTTGGGCCAGAACTTCGGCACTGTCCAGGACAGGAACAGGTTTGCTCTCTTCATAGTGCTGTAGCCGTTCGTGGATCTACAAAACAAAACACTTAAAGTGTTAAGGAGTGTCTAAAGGATGGAAGGGAGAGGGGGGTAAACAAAAGATATCATACCCATAGATCTTTGAGTGCCAACTCTTTTTTTTTATAGACACTGTATGTGTCTATAAGTGACTACTTCACTGTCAATTTTAATGGCACTGTTTCTATATGTATACGTATGAACAGGTAGTTGGTGATGTCATTTCCTGTGGCTTTGCTGTTTTGTTGTCTGTGTTAACTTTAAAAAGTAACACATATAAAAAACAATAATGACTGAGTGGCACTTTCAACCGACTATGCTGTTAATGTAATGATTATGAATGTCATACTTAAAATGTTTATGTGTGTACAATGATAACTTTATGTTTCAAGTGCATTACAATGTTGTATGGATGAGTTAAGGAGCAAGGTGGAATTTTCTGGGGTCTTGTGTGACTATAGTAGAAATAGGTTGTTTTTTCAGTTGTTTGTCCTGATAGTTGTTTAGTATTTACTTGAATCTTTAATCCCTAAGTCAGTGTAAAATGTATTGGTTTGGTATATAATAGATTTACACATTATTTTAGTACCTCATGGTGAGAAATAAATTAAATTCCTGGTGTTTCTAAATCTGCAGACAGACAAAACACCTGCACAATAGTAATTTATAGCCCTAGTATCCACTATACACACCAACAAGTTTTCCAGCAGCACATCATATGCTCGTGGGCCAGAGAGGCATCAGCATAGATTTCCAAAGTAGGAAAAAACTGGCTCTGTTTTTCCTTATCAACTTCAGGACTGCAACTGTTCAATGCTAAGAGACAAAGGAGTTTCTCTGAGGAGTTGAAGTGGAAAGCTGGAGACTAACACGTTCAACTGTGTGATTAGAGTCCTCACAGAAACATTTCATCAGTCCAAAATTAAGTTTGGAGCAGATCTGAAAAAACAAAATAACACAAAAACACACCCACACTGTTAAACACACATCGGCCTACACACAAATGGCTTGAAACACTCTATGGCTCTGGTATTCTGATTTAGAAGCAGCATGAAGACATTATGATGATAGCCTGCAGGCCACTGTCAGCTCTCGTCACACAGGCTGGGACCAGTTTTATCCCAGCAGTAACTCCCAAAGTCTCTGCTCAGCCCAGAACGGTGACGAGCTGGGCCTGGGTTCAGGCATACAGCTGGGCTGAAAATAAGGACACTTCCATAATGATGCTGGAGCAGACTGAAGAAAAAGAGAAGGGCCTCCAAAGCTCAGTGTCTGCAGTAACAATTCACAAATCTAAGAGTGCACATGCACACATGGGTTTTTCTATCCATGGGGACTTTACATTGACTTCCATTCATTTATCATTCAGTAATATGGCCTAACCCTGACCCTTACCCTAACCCAGCAACAGCATTTTCCCCCATTGGGACCAGGCTTTGGTCCACACAAGCAGCACTGGGTCCTCATAATGTAGTGTATTTTCAGAAATCATAGTGTAACAAAAACACACACACACACACAAACTTATATTTTTCCCCCACTCATTTCAGAACATGAAACTTATATTTTACAGATTCATTATACAGAATAAAATATTTCAAGCCTTTCTTTCTGTATTTATGATGATTATGGCTTACAGATAATGAAAACCCAAAATTCTGGGTCTCAGAAACTTAGAACATAAAATATAAATGATACTTTAAACAGTAATGTCAGGCTTATTAAAAGTATGTTTTTTTCAATGCATTTAATACTTGGTTGGGCCTCGTTTTGCAGGAATTACTGCATAAAAGTGGTGTGGCTTGGAGGTGATCAGTCTGTGGTTCTGCTGAGGTGTAATGGCAGCCCTGGTTACTTTGATAGGTCATCTGCATTGCTGGGTCTGGAGTCTCTCATCTCCTTCACAATCCTCTATAGATTCTCTATGGGGTTTGGGTCAGGTCAGTTTGCTGGTCAATGAAGCACAGTAACACCACAGTCATTGAAGCAGCTTTTGGTACCTTTGGCAGTGTAGGCAGGTGCCAAGTCCAGCTGTAAAATTAAATCAGCATCTCCATTCAGACTGTCAGCAGAAGGAAGCATGAAGTGCTCTAACATTTCCTGATAGATGGTTGTACTGACTGTGGACTTCAGAAAACACAGTGAACCAACACCAGCAGATGACATGGCACCCTATATCATCACTGACCGAGGACTTTGAGCAACATGGATTCTGTGCCTCTCTACTCTCCTCCAGACTCTGGGAACTTGATTTCTAAATGAAATGCAAACCTTATTTTCATTTGAAAATTGGACTTTGGACCACTGAGCAACAGTGCAGTGCTTTTTCTCCTTAGCGGTAACATGCTTCTGAGATTATCTCTGGTTCAGGAGGGTCTTGACATGAGTAATGTGATACTTGTAGCCAATGTCTAAGATTCATCTCCACATGGTGCAGTGATGCAGAGTCCAGCCTCAGCCTGAATGGATTTTGCTTGACAATCCTCTGAAGACAGGGGTAATCTCTGAGAGCTAAACATTGCGATGACAAAATCACTGACTTCTTCAAGATTTGACACTTTCTAAAATCCAGAAAATAATTCTATAAGCAGCACAACAGGAAAGATGGTAGATGGGTTCATTTAAATCACTTGTCGTCTCTCTAATGCCTGCGGCAATGAAATAAGTCTTCAGATCCAAAAACGTAGAGCATTCCTGAAACAAAGTCACGTCAGCGTTCCACAGACACTTTCTGACTTTCTAGTGAAATAAAAAGGAACACGGCTGTGTGTGAAATGTCTTCAGTTTGTCCCTCTCTGTCCACCAACACCACCTTTCAGGCCGTCAGTCTTCAGCAGTTTCAGCTGCACTCCTCCATACGGTCTGTTGTGATAAATCACAGCCTGTTAGGACCGTGTCTGAGCCAACTGAGGAGGGAGGCTTTAAGGTCAGAGTGGAGGTTTAAATCCCTGCATAAAGCCCACATTACTCTGGTATAAAACATGCTGCATTAGGCCTGTCAAGGAGGTAATCTGCTGAAGGCTGCCCAGCTGAGCTGTAGCTGCAAATAGCTGGGAGATGTGGAGCAGACAGAGGGGGACAGTAGATCTGTGATGATGCTGAGAGGTGAAGAATCTAAAATAAAGTAGAGATAAGGGGCAGAAACAGGTTAAAATGCTGTTGGTCAATGAAATGTTGCCATTAAAGGGTGACTCCTGCAGGTTTCATTTCATAGAGCCAAGTCATATCTGAAGAGCTCCTCTCTTACTGTTGAAGAAACCTCTGATCCTCCACCCTGCGCTCCGACTCTTCTGTCTGTTCTACTGCAGGCGGCCAAAAAAGGAGCGGCTCCGGTTCCTTCATCTGTCCTCATCATCTTTGGAAGAAAACTGAAGAAATGAGCGAGGCTGCCAGTGTCTTCAGCGCTCCAACATACCACAGTCCCAGAAACATCTGCTGAGGTACTTGGTGCGCCACCACCTCCACTTACTGACTTACTGAGGAATTTCTCCTCTGTGAGCAAATATTTTATTTACTTTTCAGGACACATTCCAAGCTTCTGTCCATGATGCATTCATGTGTTTTAAAGTCATTCCCCAACTTTCAGCAGAAGACCTTCTGTCTCCACAGTGAGGCAGCGCTGCTGTTGGCAAATAAAAAATGTGTCCCATGGAAGAAAAACTAAAGAAATAACAGAGACAGAGAGCTGGAGCCAAGAAAGGCTTCGCTCAAACCAGAGAGCGATCCAGGACCCAGATCCAAATCACTACCTGAGCTTCTGAAGCTTCTCACATTAAACCTGCTGCTGCTTCAATGAAGAATAAGGAAACTAAGGCTGAAAAGCTCCAAGTTGTAGACGCTGAGAAAACATGAATGACAACATGTGGGCTTAAATGAACACAGCATCACATGAGGAAGGTAAGGACGGATCCGACAGCGTTCTAATAAAGCCGGTCTGAAACAAAACCAGAACGTCCATCTTCATCTTTCTCAGAAGACCTCAAAGCTCTGCTGATGGCAGCTTCAGGTTAAAGGTCAAACACCTCTGAGTCTTTCAGACCATCTGTAGACTTTCCTGTGATCAAAGCAAATGCAGGAGGAAGAAGAACAACAAACACCTCGAGCTTCCATCATCATCATCATGGAGGAAGAGTTGAGAAAAGGAGCAGTGCCACACAAACACTGATCCAGTGAGGATGTAGGATTGTAGCCTGGCCCAGAGGAAAGGAAAGAGTGTGTAAGGAAGCAGAAGGTGAGATAGATGGAGAGGTGAGCTGATGGGAGGAGGAGAGGTCTGTAGATCTCAGGGATGGATCATGTTTCTGTTTCTATTTCCTTCACGGTGCTGGAGGTGGTGTTGGGGCTGGAGAGTGGGTATGGGGGTGGGCAGAACTGGACCCTCCATAGGAATATTTGCGAAGAAAAGCATGGGCCAAATATTTAAGTTACCAAAAACCTTTTTTCATCGTTTTCTTCCTACTTGTCCTTGCAGTAGAGGTCAGGAATCCTCCGATGTTTTCCTCTGTCTGCCTGTAGCGCAGACAGAGGAAAGCATGCAACTTCTCCATCACTTTGATATAAGGAAACAGTACCGTGTCTGTCACCTGAGGAACACACTTCAAGCTGCTGCCACAGCCATCTTTATCTCTGTGTCCTCTGCTCTAATGGTGCTATCAAACTCAGCAGCTTCTGTCAGAAAGCTGTTGCGTATCTTTACTAGTGGAAGTTATAATTCGAACAGGTCTGATAGGTAAAACCTGGAGGCTGAAAAGCATACACTCACCAGCTACTTTATGGAGGTCCAACTGCTCGTTAACGCAAAATTTCTAATCAGCCAATCACATGGCAGCAACTCAATGCATTTAGGCATGTAAACATGGTCAAGACGATCTGCTGCAGTTCAAACCGAGCATCAGAATAGGGAAGAAAGGTGATTTAAGTGACTTGGAACGTGGCATGGTTGTTGGTGCCAGACGTGCTGGTCTGAGTATTTCAGAAACTGCTGATCTACTGGGATTTTCAACCACTACCATCTCTAGGGTTTACAGAGAATGGTCTGAAAAAGAGAAAATATCCAGAGAGCGGCAATTCTGTGGGCGCAAATTCCTTGTTGATGCCAGAGGTCAGAAGTGAATGGCCAGACTGGTTTGAGCTGATAGAAAGGCAACAGTAACTCAAATAACCACTCGTTACAACCAAGGCATGCAGAAGAGCATCTCTGAACGCACAACACGTTAAACCTTGAGGTGGATGGACTACAGCAGCAGAAGACCACGCCGGGTGCCACTCCTGTCAGCTAAGAACAGGAAACTGAGGCTACAATTCACACAGGCTCACCAAAATTGGACAATAGAAGATTGGAAAAACGTTGGCTGGTCTGATGAGTCTCGATTTCTGCTGCAACATTCAGATGGTAGGGTCAGAATTTGGCTTCAACAACATGAAAGCATGGATCCATCCTGCCTTGTATCAACGGTTCAGGCTGGTGGTGGTAGTGGTGGTGTAATGGTGTGGGGGATATTTTCTTGGCACTCTTTGGGCCAATTGAGCATCGTGTCAACGCCACAGCCTACCTGAGTATTGTTGCTGACCATGTCCATCCCTTTATGACCACAGTGTACCCATCTTCTGATGGTTACTTCCAGCAGGACAACGCGCCATGTCATAAAGCACGAATCATCTCAGACTGGTTTCTTGAACATGACAATGAGTTCACTGTACTCAAATGGCCTCCACAGTCACCAGATCTCAGTCCAATAGAGCACCTTTGGAATGTGGTGGAACGGGAGATTCTCATCATGGATGTTCAGCCGACAAATCTGCAGCATCTGTGTGATGCTATCATGTCAATATGGACCAAACTCTCTGAGGAATGTTTCCAGTACCTTATTGAATCTATGCCACGAAGGATTAAGGCAGTTCTGAAGGCAAAAGGGGGTCCAACCCGGTACTAGCAAGGCGTACCTAATAAAGTGGCCAGTGAGTGCAAATGACAGCAATGTTTGTAACATGTTCTGGACTGATGCCCTAACCACTGCACACAGGATCTGGGCTGGAGGTGAAGGGTGGTGAATGGAATGAAGATGCTGCTGTAGAACCTCATCTGCTAAAGCGAGGTTTGGTCCATAGCATTCAGAGCTCAAATCTAAACATGTCACAGATGCAGAAGCCTAAAATTTGAGCAATGTGAACTGCAGCCTGTATGGAAAGCCAAAAGTGCTAAAATTCAATATATTCTCAATTCTCAAGTCTCAAACTTGATATTTGTGCAAGCGAAACTTTTCATAAAACTTGACATGCATGTGTCATACAAAATAATCTCTTCATCTTAAATCAATAAATATATCATTAAGTATTTTCAATTATGTCACAAATATTTTAATTTACAGCCATGTGCTGCAGACATCAGACATTTATTTTACCTTTCAGAGACGAGTTAGCCCCAATGAGTGATTTTGATTTATAAGGCAGTCTGGGGCTGGGTTGTTGTGCAGGTTAACCAGGTCAAATGTTAGGGTTTATTTTGTGAGACACAGCAGCAGTTAGCAAATATTTCATAATGTACTTTAGCATAGGAAGCAAATAAGTAATTAACATTTTTTAAACTGTAATCTGTACAGTGCTTTATTACCATTCATGTGCCCTAATTAAGTTGTTAAAGTCACTGAGGATGGGAAATAAAGCCCCTGGTTTTTTTACAGCTACACTTTAACTTGGAGGGTTCAGAACTAAAATCCCTGAGAAATAAAGGCTACATGATCTCCAAGTCAGATCAGAGGTCCCAGGGAAATATTCAGCTTCTCCTAATTCAACTGTGTACAAAGCAGCAACTGTGGTGCTGTTGCAGCAAGCAACACTTTACAAGGTTAACAGTTTTGGAGTCTGATAACTCTTGTGACCCATAAACAGTTTACAGGCAGCAGCACCGTATACGGGCTGGAAACTGAGCTTTCTTCCAGAAAGTCCTCAATGAAAAAAATGTTTTATTTCTTAACACCATTGAGATAAAATGGCTTCTCTCCTTTTGATTGACACTCATTTCAATCAACTGTGCGAGTCTATGCTCTTTCCGGATCCAATCATATTCACCATGTGATACAAGTCCCGTCTACATTCACACATACAGCTCTGACGCTACAGGAGTGTAGCCAATGAAACTCCAGTCACAGCAATGTACAGGGCTGGACTCGAAACTGGTTTTTAAAAAACACAACCTTAAACAATATTTAATTCTGCAGACAACTTTCAGGGTGCTTTACCAAACAAATCATGACTAAACGTTTTGTTATTGTAGAAGCTAAACCCCTGATGAGGCTGGCAGAACTGGTCTTCAGAAGGAACACCTACTTTTCAGAGGAGGACGGTCAGAACAGGAAGACTCATCATTTGCCAACTCAGTGGAGGAAGAAATATCAGGAATGCTTTTGACCCGTATGCCGAAACTTAATGTACAATTATGGTTTGTTTAGATGTGAAACGTCATTGAAAAATACGAAAACAGGGTTCTTTGTTTACCTATGCGTGTGTGTGGGTAATGGAGCGGTCCAAGACCTTCTTTTACCACATTTGGGACTTTTTGTTTGCTGTGTGGTTTCAACACAAAAAAATGAAATATGTAAAGAGATTATTAAATACATAAGATGGTTTAAAATGTATACTAATGTCTTACATAGAACTTCTGACTTTTTGTCACACACAGCTGCAAACTGAGCATATTATTTTGTCGATATATCACTTCCTAAAACTACAGTAGTGCTCACTGTGACTCTAGATTTGGATCATTATTCCTCTGGGAAGAGCCCTTTCTGACTACTGTGTCTTAAGGCATTCGGGAATTACAGACTTTGGAGGCGTTTTTCAACGTCTCCAAAAAAGCATGGACATTCCCACAGAAAAACGTCTCCTAAATACGATAGTCCTTTTTTGTTTTTCCATAATCACATTTAAACTTGTAGTAAATAAGACTTGTCTCCATAGCCTTATTTAATTTCTGAGTCTTATCTTTAATTAAGATTATTAAATCTTAATTAAGATTATTAAAATTTTATATTCCTACTTTAATAACTACAAACTAGTAACATTTACACTTACTGCTTGACTATCATGTGCTCCAAAGGGTTGAAGAACTACATCTAATTTAATGCTCTTTACAGGCATTTTTAGGCGTTTTGGGGGGTAAGTAAACAGTACGTGGTTTTACCCATGCACAGCCTAATCACAAAAGATATTGACAGTAAAAAACAGAATCAAAATTATTATTCAATTTATATTATGAAAAAGGAGATTCTGTGTTTGGCTTCCAGGGGAACCATGGATGAACATCACTGAGTGAATCATAAAACTGGGAGTGTGAGTAGGAGCTGGGTCATTATTTAGTCATTCTGGTACCCAACATATACAGTCCGATGTGTCTGAAAATGAGCTCATTCTCTGAAAACATCCTCAACTTTCCACTTGGTTCCAAGAATCCACAGCAGCAAGGTAACCTATCATTAAAGGTCTGCAACACTCTGTCAAGAACAAACTGGAGGACCCACATCAATAATGCTGAGGAACAACGAAGCAGGAGCCAGGCCTATTAGCAGCTAACAGGAGAGGAATTTATGGCAAACTGACTGACCACAAAATGAGGGATCTCAGAGGCTGCCTAAAGGCCCGCTGACAGAAACTTGGTCCCACCTGAGGCAGGTGGAAACTGAACACTGGTTCTTGTTTCCTGTCGATTGTTCTGGAGTGGAACTTGGCAGCAGATCAATGAGAGAGGAGGAATTTATGGAAAGTTTGCCTCAGTAACCTGCTTTCATTAAATAGGGCTGGGTTGTTTTAGCTATGCTAGGTAGACACAGCAGAGCTCACATTTCATGTCAGTTCTGTTACTGAACTGATGAAAATCTGTAAAATGAGGTGAACTGATGAGCCTCCAGCCCTGCTGAGAAATGGTATAAGGAAGTCATCGTTTCATCTGAAAAAATCTGATCACAAAGCTGTGAGGGGTCTCCTAACTATGATGAGGGTCAGTGACCAGAGACAAGTCCTCATCAGGCTCTGAATGCTCTCTTCTCTCATGTCTCTCTCCATCTCCATCACCTCCTCTGGTTCTTTGCCTCCAGACAGAATGAGCAGTAACTGATGAGCCATTATGAACCAGGTGAGGCCTGAGTGTCTCCATGATGGGAAGTCTGTCAGATGAACATGATGTGTGTGTTTTCTCTGCACTGTTTAGCTTCTCAAATTATCCCAGTTGCAGCCTTGTTGAACATTAGGTGGAACCTTTTGAGATTTGGTGGTGGGGCTTTAGAGGAAGAGAACAGTTAAACTTTTATCAACGGTGCTGCTGACATTAGCCATGATCTCCTGAATGTTGGTTCTGACTGCTACTCTCTGATGTAAGGTGAGATGGTTGTACTGTTGTGTGTTTTACAGTCTGGACGTCTCTACATTGGGTGGGTTAGCTGACGCTGCTCTACGTCTCAGTACCAAGTAGAAAGCAGAGGAAACAGAGTCCTGCTCGTCTGGAGCAGAACCGTTTTCACTTCTGCTTCCATGCCAACAACAAAAGCCACTGAAACCAGCGTGGCCTCTCAACACAGAACAAAAAGGAGAACTTGACTCTGAGCCACTGGAAAAAGCCACATAAGGCCAAACCTAGCTCTCTGATTAGATATTTATGTGTTTGATAATTTAATTGACTCAAAAACATGATTAAAGCATGGCTGCAGATTACAGGGGAATGAGCCCTTTGTCAAACAAAAAAACAACTAATCTTGAGTTTGATCTTGTTCCTATCATATATCCCATGTGACTGATGGCAGCAGAAAATAACGTAGCAGCTTAAAGACTACACAGCTTTGTGTGTCCATCAGCAGTTAGAATCTTGCAAAAATAAACACATTCCTATTACTTTATTTTTGGCTTAGAGGAGCTGTTTGAAAATTTCACTTTCCATTCGTACAGCATCTTGTCTGAGAAGTACTGACATCGCAGGCCATTGAGCTCCTCTTCAAAGCACACCCCATAATAATCAGGAGTGGTTAGAAACCCAGATTAACCCCAGGAGCTCCATCCTCATGTCTGGCTGAATATCTCAGAAATATAACACCACCTCCATTAGTCTCTCCATGTGCCCTGAACTATGCAGTGTTTTCTTTGGGGCCTGAGAGAACCAGAGCCTGAACATATACAGGTTCTGCCCATCATTATCTGTGTTCAGGATGCCTTATTCTACGGCCATCCATAACAATCTCAGCATCAAATGAAACCCGTCTGGTTTCCCATCATCAGCGTTCTGAGGTAGACCATAATTCAGACTCCTAATGCTCACACAGCCACATTAAAACCCTGGATCCTAAACAAACGTTTTCTTCATAGAGGTCATTGAAAAATTATTTTTCTCCTTCAGTTTTCTCTCTGACATGGTGCAATGCCTGTGGCTGGAGAAAGAGCAAAAACAGGCAAACTATATAATAACAGAGCATTAAAATAGTCATTTGTATTCATTTTTTAGCACCTAGTAATATTTAAAAGCTAAAATCAAATGCAGTACTAACTAATGGTGAAGGTTTGTTAGTACTTCTATGTGTAAATTAGTAAAAAGAGTGAAACCAATGCATAAAATCATAACAGATTAGGGGATATGCTGAAAAGAAAGTCTTCCAGGTTCTTCTAGAACCTTCTGTTTAATTTCTAAAAGCAAAGGATAAAGATGGTTCCCTGCTAGAACCTCATATGAGATTATATTTTAGACAGAAACACAAGCTCTGCACCTTTTCCAGTTAAACCGGCACAAACTGATCCACACGCCTCTTCGGTGCCACTGATTTGATAAGATGAATTTCTATACAGCTGAGAATATTCTTTACACATAAAAACTGGCTTTTAATTGCTGTGAGAATTCACATTCATTATTGATTCTTGTACAATGTGATCAGATGCATATTAATTCAAATATATTGTTGTTGTTTTTTTCCTTCCCTGGGCTGCCACCTTACCTTGGTGGAGGGGTTTGAGTGTCCCAATGATCCTAGGAGCTATGTTGTCAGGGGCTTTATGCCGCTGCTAGGGCCACCCAAGGCAAACAGGTCTTAGGTAAGGGATCATACAAAGCGCAGCCCACAGACCCCTTATGATGATTGCCACAAACGGACACAGTGTTCCCTCGCCCGGACGCGGGTCACCGGGGCCCCACTCTGGAGCCAGGCCTGGAGGTGGGGCACGCTGGCGAGTGCCTGGTGGCCGAGCTTTCACCCATGGAGCCCGGCCGGGCACAGCCCAAAGAGGAAAAGTGGGTCCCCCTTGCGCTGGACTCACCACCCGTGGGAGGGGACAAATGGGTCGTGTGCAATGTGTTATGGGTGGCGGCCGAATGGCAGAGTTCTTGGGAGTCTGATCCGCGGCTGCAGAAGCTGGCTCTTGGGACGTGGAATCTCACCTCTCTGGTAGGGAAGGAGCCTGAGTTGGTGTGCGAGGTAGAGAGGTTCGGGCTCACCTCAACGTACGGCTCTGGCTCTGGAACCAGTCTCCTTGGGAGGGGTTGCATACTCTTCCACTCTGGCGTTGCCCCTGGCAAGAGGTGCCGAACTGGGGCCCCCCATCTTGCCTGTAGGTTGGGGTTCAACCCGGTGAACTAGAGGGTAGCCTCCCTCCGCCTACGGGTGGGGGCATGGGTTCTAACTGTTGTTTGTGCTTATGCACCAAACTGCAGTTCAGACTACCCCACCCTTTTTGGAGTCCTTGGAAGGGGTGTTGGAAAGCGCGCCACTGAGCGACTCCCTTGTTCTGCTGGGGGACTTCAATGCTGAAGTTGGCAATGACAGTGAAACCTGGAGAGGAGTGGTTGGGAGGAATGGCCCTCCCGTTCTGAACCCGAGTGGTGTTTTGTTATTGGACTTCTGTGCTCGTCATGGATTTTCCATAACTAACACCATATTAGCATGTTACCACGTTAGCTGCAGTTCGATGATCGACTTTGTTGTCGTGCCATTGTTGTCGTGCCATCTGATTCGCGGCCACATGTCTTGGACACTTGGGTGAAGAGGGGAGCTTTCCACTGCCCACTACCTGAGCTGGCTCCGATTGTGGGGGAGGATGCCGGTCAGACCTGGCAGACCCAAACGAATCTTGAGGGTCTGCTGGGCGGAGTCTCCCGTGAAGCGGAGCTTCAACTCCCACCTCCGGGAGAGCTTCAAAGACGTTCTGGGGGAGGTGGGGGACATTGAGTCCGAGTGGGCCATGTTCCGCGCCTCCATTGCCAAGGCAGCTTACCGGAGCCGTGGTCACAGGGTTGTTGGTGCCTGTTGCGGTGACAATCCTCGGACCCACTGGTGGACACCGGCGGTGAGGGATGCTGTCAGGCTGAAGAAAGAGTCTGATGGGTACCGACAGTCCAACTGTTGCGGCTGGGTGGTTGCTGAGGCAAAAACTTGGGCATGGGAGGAGTACGGAGAGGCAATGGGAAACGAGTTCCGTATGGCTTCGAGGCGATTCTGGTCTGGGAAGAGGTACTATCATCAACACTGTTTACAGTGGGGAGGGTGTGCTGTTGACCTCAACTCGGGACGTTGTGGGTCGATGGGCAGAGTACTTTAAAGACCTCTTCAATCCCACTGGCACATCTTCCACTGAGGAAACGGAGCCTGGGGACCTTAGGGCAGGCTCTCTATTCTGTGGTACTGAGGTCACCGAGGTGATTAAAAAGCTCCTCAGTGGTAAGGCTCCGGGGGTGGAGGAGATTCGTCCGGAGTTCCTCAAGGCTCTGGATGTTGTAGGGTTTTGTTGGCTAACGGGACTCTGCAGCATCGCGTGGAAATCAGGGGCAGTTCCACTGGATTGACAGACTGGGGTGGTGGTCCCCCTATCCAAAAATGGGGACCGTAGAGTGTGTTCCAACTATAGGGGAATCACTGGTAAGGCCTCCCTGGTAAGGTCTATTCGTGGGTTCTGGAGAGGAGGGTCCGTCGGATAGTCGAACCTCGGATTCAGGAACAGCAGTGTGGTTTTCGTCCTGGCCATGGAACACTGGACCAGTTCTACACCCTCAGCAGGGTCCTGGAGGGTGCATGACAGTTCGCCCAACCAGTCTACATGTGCTTTGTGGACTTGGAGAAGCCGTTCGACCGTGTCCCTCGGGGAATCCTGTGGGGACTACTCTGGGAGTATGGGGTACCAGGCCCTTTGATACGGCCTGTTAGGTCGCTGTATGACCGGTGTCAGAGCTTGGTCTGCATTGCCGGCAGTAAGTCGAACTCATTTCCAGTGAGGGTTGGACTCCACCAAGGTTCCCCCCCCTTTGTCACAGATTCTGTTCAAAGCTTTTATGGACCGAATTTCTAGGTGCAGCCAAGGTGTTGAGGGGATCTGTTTTGGTGGCCTTAAGATTGCTTTTGGCGGATGATGTGGTCCTATTGGCTTCATTAGTTCGTGATCTACAGCTCTCACTGGAGCAGTTCGCAGCCGAGTGTAAAGCAGCCGGGATGAGAATCAGTGCCTCCAAGTCCAAGGCGATGGTCTTGAGCTGGAAAAGGGTAGAGTGCCTTCTCTGGGTCGAGGGGGAGTTTCTGCCTCAAGTGGAGGAGTTCAAGTATCTTGGGGTCTTGTTCACGAATGAGGAAAAAATGGTGCGGGAGATCGATAGACGGATTGGTGCTGCGTCAGCAGTGATGTGGGCGCTATACCGTCTTTCGTGGTGAAGAGAGAGTGGAGTCAAACAGCGAAGCTCTCTATTTACCGTTCGATCTACATTCCTACCCTCATCTATGGTCATGAGCTTTTGGTCATGACCGAAAGAACGAGATCACGGATACAAGCGGCCGAAATGAGTTTCCTCCCCAGGATGTCTGGGCTCTCCCTTAGAGATAGGGTGAGAAGCTCGGTCATCCGGGAGGGACTGAGAGTAGAGTAGAGCCACGTCGAGAGGAGCCAGTTGAGGTGGCTCGGGCATCTGGTTAGGATGCCTCCTGGACGCCTCCGTGGTGAGGTGTTCTGGGCACGTCCCACCAGGAGAAGGCCAAGAGGAAGACCCAGGAAAGGCTGGAGGGACTATGTTTCTCGTCTGGCCTGGGAATGCCTTGGGATTCCCCCGGAAGAGCTGGCCCAAGTGGCTGGGGAAAGGGAAGTCTGCTGCCCCCGCGACCTGACCCCGGATAAGCGGAAGACAATGGATGGATGGATGTTATTTTGCAGAGATGATCAGAACACTTCATTTCAGTACAGTCATCTAATCAGCACAAGTGAAGCTGTGAAGGACTCCAGCTGGAAGCTCTCTAGCTCTCTTATTACCAGACTGGCTGATGTCAAAGAGGAGCAGCAATGCTTGAAAGCATTGCCTTTGTTTGTTAGCAATGTTTATCTTAAAAAGCTTGCAGATATCATTGCTTCATCAAAATGGTCTCAGGGGGAGTAAAACTGCTAATATTAACGCTGAAACAACAGTTTTCAGGGAGAGAGCCTCAGCTGTACAATCGAGGGCTTCAGGACATTCAGCAGCATCCAGGAAGCACCAGGGTGGTTTCCTCTTGAGAGCTTTGCAGAATCATGTTGCCATGTGCATGGCTTGGTCTGTAGGGCAGCAGGCAATGCACAGTACTGGCAAAACCTTTTAACAATGTTCGTGTGACATGAAGTGAATTAAAAACTACTTATTTTTCCAAGAGAAATAAAAGATAGACAATGGGTGCAGGGGAAAGGATTTCATCGCATGTTATAAAGTGGTTTAACAATCAGAACAATAATTTTAAATCCGGGTTCAAGAAACCTACCAGGTCTTAATCCCACTGAGAACCGGTGGTCAATCTTGAGAAAGCAGGTGGAGAAACAGAAGTAAACTAACTGTGATTAACTCCAGCATTAGGAAGAATGTCACTATCAGGTTATGACCCAGAAAGTGACATCCAGCATTTCTGTGTTATAAAAATGAGTCAACATTGTAAACATTGAGTCTTCCCCTAAATTTGATATAATTGCTCCTAAAGAACACTGAAACTCACAACATTTGTAATTATTCTTTGATGTACCATAAAGGCTTATCAAATATTTGAGCCACCATCAAACCTTTGGCAATGACTGTACAACAGTATAGCGATTTATGGACGATGTTGGATTAAGAGAAACACGGGAGTCACACTTAAAAACCCAACAATTCTAATAGAGATGTGCATTTTCTTACCTTCACAAGTGAGTGCAGGCCTCTCTCTGCAAACATGTCCTGCAGGAAGGTGTTGTCCTCTGGACGGCTGACATGAGGCTGCAGCTGGGACGGCAGGGTTGCCAGCAGCGCATACAGACCTGCAGTGAAGGAAAAAGAACCCATCAGTACAGTGGGAGGTAGCATTTTTAAAATGTATATATTCTGTACGTGTTCATGAATACATGTAATCCATCAAACGACAATGGAGGCACATGTTAATACATTCATATAGGATCTGTGCTGGGCTTTTACAGAATAAAGCAGAAGCAGAGCAAAAAATTAAACCATTAACACCCCAACAAACATCAATGGAAGCAAAAGTCAAAACTTCATCTAGCTTTCATCTTCCCTTCGTTGTCCCGGCTTTGCCGTTTTTGTTCTCTAGGGACACTGGAACAACTCTAAAAGCTCAGCACCAGCCGTTTTATGAATTCAGCTACTTTTTTAATCAGGTGAAGAACTCATATTGATACTTTTTAATTAAACAGATAGTACTTATACTTTAGGGGCTTTACAGATGCAAATTTCTGCTTGCATCTAAAACACACATATAGTCTGTAGTTGGAGTGAAGTGTACTTCGTGTTTTGAAAAGTGCTCAAGATAAATTATCTCTGTTGCTGTTCTGATTGAATGCAGATATTTTCCACAATGCTTTAAAGGATCTGAACATTTAAGAGCTGAAACTAAGAAAAACGTGTTGTTGACAGTGAGGAGGAAGCCCATCATTGATTCTGAATCCACTCAGAACAACAAGTGCCAAATATCCACAAGGCCTCCCAGACTAACCTGGAACAAATATTTTAAACTTTAAAGAGAACCAGACTGGAGAGCAGGGGTCAAGCGCACAACCATATAAGGAGGCTACAGAACCGGCCCATTGACCTTTGCTGCATATCTTCCCGTCTCTCTCCATCCCATTCCTGTCGGTCAACCTACAAAATAAAGGCCACTAGAGCCACAAACAAAAAACAAAATACAGGCACTGTGACAATTAGCAACAATGATGTCGGAGAAATATTTAGCTCTAGCAGTTTTCACCAGCTCTCTCTCCAGTATTTCAAAAGAGACTTGAAGTTTTCACTTTCACTCATTTCTCCTACACTCCCGTCTAATAGCACGCGTATGGTTCCTCAACCAAGCATCCAATCTGGGCTTTGATCATCTGGTTTGAGAAACATGTTGATCAGCAGAATCTGGTTTAGATAATATCATGCTGAGGATGACAAAGAAACCTTGCTTGAATTTAAGGCACTAAATGCACTATTGGAAAGTTTGTCTGCTTGAAAATTGTGACAGAGCTCTCTAAATTTCGATTCCAAATTTTGCAAAGACTCACTTGGTCAGAGGCTTTTACTCAACTTGCCACAGAGCCATAATACAGAACCACTGTCTGAAGCTGTTTAAGGTTCTTTGTAATGTAAGTGAGCATGTCCAGCCCAACAATGACTGATTTAGTACCCAGCAGGGTTTGAAAGAGCGTGATGGAGGAAGGAAAACCTCATAACTCAACAAAAAGAAGAATTCTGCATATTCAAACAAATAAAAGTCAATATTGCCATCTATCTGTCCCTCTATTTTGCACTCCGGATTTATTTCTTATCCATCTGCTTCCTTTGACTATGCTGTTATTCATTTATTAGGATGATGTGAAAAATTCTATTCTGATGTAACTGGAAACAGGGAGCTCTTCCAGTGGCAACAAATCCCTGTGCTTTGGTACAGTATCAGTACGGCAGCAAGCCGCCTACTGGCTGCTGACCAGGACAAATGTCTGAAGCTCCCAGAGGATCCACCAACCCCCTCAGCTCAGACCAAGTCAGCCCCAAACCTCCCTAATGTCTCCAACAAGTTGAAACTGACTAAAGACCAGATGCTCAGGATTCTTTTCCATAAGGATGAAACATTTTTTTGTTCCTCGAGACAGCAAAGAAATATATGCCCTTATACATATCAAAACACTGAAGTAATGTGTGTTTATGTGATTGCTATGTCAGAATGAAGACAGAGTGGTTTATAGATTATCTGCATGTCTTTACTCAGTGTCATTATACAGCCATCACCATTACCACATAAAGCCAGTGGGTTATTAGCATGTCTGCTAAAAGCTTTGTCCCATTCAAACATTTCCATGTGTCGTCTTTCAGCCTCCTCCTCTGCAGCTCTGCATGGCTGAACCGTCCTCACCTTTAAATGCTGTTTGGGGGCCCTAAACCTTAATAGAACCTGCAGGTCCAGCTTGGAATAACACTGGTAACTTTAATAAGGTCAATAAAAGGTCATCAGGGTCTTTAGAAGTCAAACACCAGAGTCAGGGGAAGGTTGCAGCCTGGTTTCAGGTGTTGGGTATAATGGGGACAATGCAGTGATGGGAGTGGCCCATTGGGAAGGGACTGTCAGTATATTGATTCAACAGGCCCCTAAACAACCTCCCTAATAAAAGCTGATTGTCTTATTCAATTAAACAGACTGCATCAGTAAGACCTTAAAGTAAAAGATACCCATGAATTTGGTATTCAATCAATTTGGTAATTGCCTAAAAGGATTTCGGACTTTTAAAAAAGGCAGTTTTCTAATTTTAGGGTGAATTGTCTTATTAACCAGGGACAGACGTTATGTGGAAGCTTCTCTTTCTCTTTAGCAGAAAGAAAATCTAAATCAGGCAGGTAAACAATCTGACTAACTTCACAGCTGCTCTACCAATGCATTCGCATGAACCGATGCTAATCAGTTAATCTTAACGTCACTAGTTTACGCCTTGCAATTATGCATTGCTACAGAGAAAAACTTTCATCATTAGAAAAAGGGTTGTGAGCTTAAATCAGCAGTCTGAGTTTATTCTGTGTAACATACACAGAATAAACTCAGACTGCTGATCTTTATGCTCCCATACACAAGTTTTCCCCAAAAAATGAGGATGTGTGACTGAAGGAAAGAAGATTTGTCTATCTACAGGAAATCTGACAAATAAACAATCCTCATAACATGACCCATTGTTAGATATTTTTAATTAAGATTCAGTTAGATCTCACACACACATTTATACATTAATTTAGGTTAACATTGGCTCATACTTTCACAAATGACATGCTGGGATGAAGAATTTATTATCTGTTACACCAAAGAAAACATGAGAGACAGCTCAGATTTTTGGAGGTGGCAATCCTCAGAGAGGTGATAAGTATTAGGTATATAACATGCAGTAGATAAGTCTTCATGCCTTCATCTTGCAGAAATAGACACTGCCTGGCCAAAAAAAAAAAAAAGTCACACACTAATATTTCGTCGGACCGCCTTTAGCTTTGATTACTGCACGCATTCACTGTGGCATTGTTTCGATAAGCTTCTGCAATGTCACAAGATTTATTTCCAACCAGTGTTGCATTAATTTTTCACCAAGATCTTGCATTGATGATGGTAGAGTCTGACCGCTGTGCAAAGCTTTCTCCAGCACATCCCAATTAAGGTCTGGACTCTGTGGTGACCAGTCCATGTGAGAGAATGATGTCTCATGCTCCCTGAACCACTCTTTCACAATTCGAGCCCAATGAATCCTGGCATTGTCATCTTGGAATATGGCCGTGCCATCAGGGAAGAAAAAATCCATTGATAGAATAACCTGATCATTCAGTATATTCAGGTAGTCAGCTGACCTCATTCTTTGGACACATACTGTTGCTGAACCCAGACCTGAACAACTGCAGCAGCCCCAGATCATAGCACTGCCCCCACAGGCTTGTACAGTAGGCACTAGGCATGATGGGTGCATCACTTCACCTGCCTCTCTTCTTACCCTGATGCGCCCATCACTCTGGAACAGGGTGAATCTGGACTCATCAGACCATATGACCTTCTTCTATTGCTCCAGAGTCCAATCTTTATGCTCCCTAGCAAACTGAAGCCTTTTTTTTCCTCCCCGGTTAGCCTCACTGATAAGAGGTTTTCTTAAGGCTACACAGCTGTTCAGTCCCAATCCCTTGAGTTCCCTTCGCATTATGGTGTGGAAATGCTCTTACTTTCACTATTAAACATAGTCCGCAGTTCTACTGTTGTTTTTCTTCGATTTGATTTCACCAAACGTTTAAGTGATCGCCGATCACGATCATTCAGGATTTTTTTCCGGCCACATTTCTTCCTCGTTGACGATGGGTCCCCACTATCCTTACAGTTTTTAATAATGCGTTGGACAGTTCTTAACCCAATTTTGGTAGTTTCTGCAATCTCCTTAGATGTTTTCTCTGCTTGATGCATGCCAATGATTTGACCCTTCTGAAACAGACTGACATCTTTTCCACGACCACAGGATGTGTCTTTTGACATGGTTGTTTTAGAAAGGAGAAGCAACTCATTACACCAGTTGGGGTTAAATAACTTGTTGCCAGCTGAAACATAATCGCCCATGCAGTAATTATCCAATGGGAGGCTCGTACCTATTTGCTTAAGTTTGCTAGTTAAATCCAGGTGGGGACTTTTTTTTTTAGCCAGACAGTGTAGATTTATTTTCCACCAGATGCTAAAGTTAGTCTGAGGAGGTTTGATTTATATTACCGTTTGAACAGTCGCTATGGGATACAAAATCAAACACATCCGTTTGAATCACGATGCTGTTTGTGTCATTTGTAACAGCATGGAGGTAATGTGTTGTTGCTACCACAAGGCTATGGTAAATGAGTCAGTTCTCCATCAGGAAGAAGCATTATACTTTAAGGCTAGCAACTAGTTGTAATCTATTGCTGCAACCACAAGGTGGTGTTCTTTAGAGTTCAGTTTTGTTTCTGACAAAATTTAACTGAATTTCTCTGCTTTGCCTCAGACCATCTCTGAAAATCAGATGACTTCAGCCCCTAAGGAAACAAATATATATTTGCACAAAATCATTTTTAAGAACAATCTAATGTAGGCAACATACTAAACTCTCCACGACAAAACTTTAATCACAGACTTCAAGAAGCTAAGAGGAAACGGGTCTACAAGGAGCCAACACTCACTCTCACAGCAGGAGGCTCAGTGACCACTGAATGGTGTAAACCAGATGTGGGTGTTAGGATATCTTAGACAGGACAGTAGACAAGTTAGCATAAGAAAGTAGATAGCAAACTATCCCTGAAACTGAACCTTTCTGTTAATTAAGGGCAGCAGGGAGATAAACTGTGTGCAGCAGACAGAGAAGCGGGTTTGTCTGTCTGGATCTCTCAGAGTGGGAGCTGAATCAACCTGAGATGAGCCGAGCCAAACTGATAGAGCCCTAGGTCTAAGAAATTTCCAATCATCCATACAGAGATCCAATATATTAGGTGTGACACTCTACCTGTATTCTGTACATTCTGTGGTATAAAGCCAGAGTGTCCCAGTGCCATGCAGGGCACAAGACTTTGTGACTTCATCAGTGATTCCCCACTCATGCAGTAAGTTTACCAAAATTCTTCTGCACATTCAGCGTCACAGGACCATCAAGGAGAAAGAAGAGAAGATGGGCCATAGCAATCTTTATGGGTTTTATTTGGAAACCTGAGTCCCTGCCGGTAATTGCCCACAGTGACTGTAATCATAAGTGATGGTCTGGCTTTCTACTTTGCCTGCAGAAATTTCCACAATAATTGGACCTTTGTAAGTCTGTTAAAAATGCAGTAATACATACACTTAATCCATTAGAAAAGGTCCTATTTTCTATCTTGCTGTTGTTCTGCTCTGCTGTGTTTGTCTGTTTTGTCTGCATGTGTTTAAAGGTGTGTACTTGTTTATGTTAACTCTTCTTTAGGACTGTTCACTAGTATAATCACTCACCTTCTCAAGACCGATGGGCTGTGTGGGGGCCTACGTTTGGTCCTATGATGGTCAGAAATCATTTTAGGGTTAGTGCTTAGGTGTGAATGAAGTCTTAATGTGTAGGGTTAGGTATGTACCAGAAAAATGGGGTTACTTAAATGCCTCTGTATGTGTTTGTGTGTGCAGTGATATAGCACACATATAGCCAGAGTGAGAGGAAGATAGTGTTTCTACAGGGAGAGCTGGTGCTTCCTGGCAGCTGTTTCATGATGATGATGACAAACTTGATAAGTTATTTGTGTTTATTCCTAAACAAATTCATACAAATGTACTTGAATTCACTGGTCGATCTACGTTCCTACCCTCATCTATGGTCATGATTTTTTGGTCATGACCGAATGAACGAGATCACGGATACAAGCGGCCGAAATGAGTTTCCTCCGCAGGATGTCTGGGCACTCCCTTAGAGATAAAGTGAGAAGCTCGGTCATCCGGGAGGGACTGAGAGTAGAGCCGCTGCTTCTCCACGTCGAGAGGAGCCAGTTGAGGTGGCTCGGACATCTGGTTAGAATGCCTCCTGGACGCCTCCTTGGTGAGGTGTTCTGGGCACGTCCCACCGGGAGGAGGCCCAGAGGAAGACCCAGGACACGCTGGAGGGACTATGTTTCTCGACTGGCCTGGGAATGCCTTGGGATTCCCCCGGACGAACTAGCCCAAGTGGCTGGGGAGAGGGAAGTCTGGGTCTCTCTGCTTAGGCTGCTGCCCACGTAACCCGACCCAGGATAAGCACAAGACAATGGATGGATGGATGGATGGGTGCTTGAATTCTGTTAAGTAACACCATTCATGTCTGACTCTAACACCATTACCGGTACATTCCTAACCCTAACGTATAGCTGAACTTAATACACACTGTAGCTTTAACCTTTACCTCTAACCTTAAAAACGGGGGTCCACCACGTTATGACAGGGCTTTGGTTCCCATAAGCCCCATGGGTCTTCAGAAGGTAAGTTAATATACCAGAAAAGGTTCTAAATACATAACATAAATGAGTACAAACACAAAAAAGGTTACAGAGGAAGAAAGAAAAAACTGGTGTGTGTAACACAATTTTGTTGTTAAAATGTATATCTGCAGTGGTAAGTTTCTCATTTTACTGAGCACAACTCAGTAAAAACACACTATGGGTTATTTTTCAAACACAGTCAGTCGGTCCAGTCAAGTTGAGAAAAATCTGTCTGGCAATACATTTTCTAATACTGCACTGCTGTGTGATTTAGTAGAAAACTGTGTTACTGAACGAGTTCCTTGCTGAAAGGTCTGTACCTGGCTCGTGGCCGGCTCCGGTGGCCAGGGCAGGCATGTCTCCTGCTGACAGCTTCCTGGTTCCCCTCAGGCTGTGGAAAATGGTAGTGCGTCAGAGTGTTGAGCTCCTCAACAGAAACCCAAGAGAACAACTGGATCTGCAGTTGACTTTTATACCATGGAGCCCTGCAATGAAACAAGACTTTAGAGCCAGTTGCCAAACAACATATCATCTGGATACGTCCAGGTCCTCAAAAATTCAAAAAAAAAATGAATATGGTGAAAAGGTTCTATATTTTTTGTCACTTATAAGCCATATATTTTAAGGACTTTTTACACATAGAATAAAACATTTATTTCTATTTATTTATTGCATTTTTGATGATTATGGCTTACAGATAATGAAACCCAAGACGGTCATTGACAGGCTGCACCAGGAGAGTAAGCCACAAAAAAAGTAATTGTTAAAGAAGCTGGTTGTTCACAGAGTGAGATTTGCAAGCTTATTCGTAGAAAGTTGAGTGGAAGGAAAAAGTGTGGTAGGGGAAGGTGAATAAGCGAAGTGGACTAAGGCTGGAGTCAGTGCATCAAGAGCCACAACGCATAGATTATTCCTACACACAGGCAAAGAGTGTCTTACCTGGACTGAGGAGAAAAAGAACTGGACTGTTGCTCAGTGGTCTAAAGTTCTCTTTTGAGGTGAAAGTAAAATTTGGATTTAGTATTCAGCACGTAGAAATTAACATACTTTCTATTTAAAATATCTATTGTGGTAATCTTATGCAATGTTCTAACTGAGGTTTTTAAAGTAAGCCTCAAGAAATAAAGGCTTGAAATGTTTCACTCGGGGTGTAATGGATCTTTAAAAATATGAGTTTGACTTTCTGAAATGAGTGACAAAGAATATAAAACCTTTTTACAAAATTCAATTTTTTTTTGTTATACCTATATTTTAGAGGGCAACAAAATAGTCTGTAACCACTGATACCAAAAATCCACTTTATCTAGCAAATAAGTAACTTTTATATGTGAGGCAAAGATTAGCTGAGTGTGTGAGCAGCAACATTGACTCTGGGTGTTTATAGCCCAACACGTTTTTCCCAAAGCTGCTGAACATCCTGCTCTGAACAGCCAACCACACCTTGCCTGAACCTAAACATACATTCAGCTATCCAACACTTAATTCAGCAGAAACAATGACCACTTTATTCATAATTTGAACTTTAAAATTTCCCATGGTTCCATCAATGAATCTGTTTTTTTCATTCCATCCTACTCAAATCCTTCAGTCCATGTACAGGACAGCAACTAGCAGAAGCACTGTGTGGTAAAGGGTAGTGGGAAAATGGACATTAGATTGCTTGCAGAATGCAGATCAATGGGTCCATTATGTTGACTCCCATGTGCACGGCCCAGCTGAGCTGTAAGGCCTTTTAAGAGTTTGCCACATTGGAAGGGTAAGTTCAAAGCAAACTCCAAAGCTGGAGTCACAGTGCAGCTCACCCAAAACCACCCAACATGTAAAATGGAACATCCCAAACAACGGTATCAAATCATGTACTATGGGCCAAAATAATGACTGTCTGTTAGTCTGTTATCTCTGTCAAGCAGGAGGACCTGCGGGAAATTAAAAACAATATATTCCTCTGTGGGGAAGTTCTCGCTCAGCCCCCACTGTTACATCGGTAAGAAAGGTGTTTTTAAGATGCATACAAATAGATGCAGAGGACTGATCCAGGCAAAACAGTTGGATACATAGAAAAATACAATTATGTGTGTCTGAAATATAGAGGTCTGAGATCACCCAGGATCTAACAGATCCTATGTGGAGCCTTTCAGAAAAAGTCAGTCAGTTTTTCTGGACTAAGATGTGCAAAGTATGGTGAGAGCATCAAGTAGCACTTAAGTGACAATCTATTTTCCAATATGAGGAAATCAGAGTTCCAGATCCAGCTTAAACCACATGCCAGTTTTAAGGCCAGATTTCTCAGTCATTTGCAACAGCTTTAAAAGTGCGTGAGAACAGAAAACCCAATGAATTCCCTCTTCACTGCTTTTCAGCAACAATAATGAGTAGGTTAAAGGCGTTATCACTGAAAGGCAGTGGTGCCTCAAGCCACGACTACAAAATCTCTGCAGCAAAGGAATCTGAACAGGGGACCAAACCTGACTGCCACTGAGCTCCAGCCCAGAGTACCGACCCATGTTAAATCAGTTCAGTGTCTCACAGAGAGACTCTGCACGGTTCTGTCATAAACTTAGTGATTGGATTGACAGACTTAGACAAAGACAAAGGACAGAGGACACGAAGAGTCCAGCAGTTTAACAGCCCTCTAATATCAGTTGGTCACCTTTGGTTTGACCACATAATCTTCAGTCTGAGGAAGGATTTGTCATTTCTGGGGGAGCTTTCTAAAGGTCAGGAAGAACAGTGCCGGTTCTGGAACACCTGGAACTTTTAACTAGACCCAAAAGGCTCATGATAGACGGGCTTAAAGAAACATTCTCCACCCTCATCACGCTCTAACGGTTTCTGTTCAGATCACAGAGGAACAGATGATCACCAGGGAAAGAAGGTCCCACTCTGCCATGTGGTATAAAGATGAAATATGTTTAATTAAAATGGGGTATTCCACTTTTTCAAATGTAACATCTTAGAAACACAGAATCTGCTGCCATCTAGTGGAAAGTTGTTGTTTTTTTTTAATGCATAGAGTTTTGAGCTCTTGGTTCCTTACTGAGACAACATCTCCTGGAGACACAAAGCCTGTTCCTGCTTAACCTTGTTCAATGTGTGAAACACAAGGTCTGATCAGCATTTAAAGAGAAAATAGCTCCAGGTGGTGGATGGATAGATGGAACATGGGGAACACAGAGGTGGAGGAGACTGTTTTTCTTCCTCACTTTTCCAAAACAAGCCTTTCCATCCAACTGAGGAGCAACATAGGTGGAGGTGTTCAACTCTCAGCTGGATGTTGATAAAGTTCCTCTGAGAATAACAGAGTCAGGAGGAGAATGACTGACAGTTAAATGACCTCCAAGATCTTTCTGAAAGAGTCAAACAGTTCACAGTTCTGCTCCAAAACTTCACATCAGTTTTATTATTCAGTCTTTTCCTGTTTCCCTACATCCTGGCCATGGATGGGTCAGAGGAACAACAAGTGTTCAAAGCAAACTACCAAAAGACAATTAGAACCTCATCAGAAAAGTTAAACGAGTGGAAAAAACATGCACCCCGGAATTCTTTACCTGCTTTCACCGGGTGGAATAGGTCCACACTCATGTTATGTCCATCTAGACCTGGACAAGAAGAGTAACAGGACAAAGAAGAGGTCATTCAGTGCTATTTAAACCTGTATAAGGTCACAGGAAGACCAGGTAGTGATGATTGATTTTATGCGCCCACCATTGACAGTACAGATAATACTTTTTACATGCCTGAATCTCATCCAAAACCAGAACCGTCTCACCTGCTCTAGAAACAGCTCAGACAGATGTGCTGCAGAGCTGTCCACCAGTTTCAGTATCTGCTGATCAGCTTCAGCATCATTATTTTATACTATGTGGTCCTAATCGTTATGACAGAAAATAAAGTTGGCTACGTGTCACTTTATACATTTCTTGACTTTCAAGACCTCCAGTTGATCTGCGTTTCCTGTTAATGTGCTGCACCTTCCAAAGTAGAGGGCCAAAAAAGGGCTTAGCAGTTTATGGTTTCCTGTTTCTGGAACTATTTAAAATTGTAAAATTAACACGTCAAACTCGTGGCATCCCTTAATTGTCTTTTCAGTCAACTAAATCAGCCAGGAGCTGCCATGTCTACAGATAGAGACAAAAGTTTGAGAACTAACACAAGTGCTTTTTTTTTGCAAACTCTTGAAGCTTCGGGTTTTAGAGTGAACATTCTTTTAGAAAACTGTGTGATCACAATAATATGGACCAAATATTTATTGAATCATTGCAATGAAATGTTAAATGTTTAATCTGCAACTAAAATGTATTTCACTGTATTTTTTTTGCCCTGGCACACAATGGGTAAATGTCGGTAAAGTTATATCCAAGCACAGGGAACCATTTAAGAGTCTAGCTGTAATCACTATTACTCTAATTAGCAGAGTGACGTAAATGAAAGATGCCAGGTGTTTTTCAACTCATTTTCTTACTGGATTAGCAATGATACTTTCAAACAAAAGTGTATAGCTCTCATTGCTTTGTATCAAAAAGGCTTCAGGAAACTGCTGTTAGGGGTATTACAGCTGAAAGAACAGTTTTATGTATCATCAAGAACAGTGAGGAAGACTTTACGATGTCCAAAAATGCCCAGCAAGCATCAGGATGATGTCCCATTAATTGTTTCCACCAGTGCAGACTTGGTCTCAATTATCAGCAGGTGGGTGTAAGTATTTATGGCAAACAGGGAGGCAAAATAGTTTCCCCTTGGTTAGAAGTGTATTTGTGTCTCAGTTTAGCTCCATTCGTGTTAATTAGTCCCTCCCTCAGTCTTCTTGCTTTGCTTTGGTCTCACCTGCTCTACATAATCCCTTTATTAACTCACCTAAATTTAATGTCATTCTCCACACATCCCTCACTATCTAAGCTTCTGTTTTTCTTTTGTTCATTGCTGCATTCTCCTGTTAGACTGCCTGACATCTCAGTTTTTTGGTGGCGACAGTGGTAGAGGTTTGTCCTGTAACCGGTGAGTTACCGGTTCGAACACCCGTTCTGTCTGTCTCAGTCTTTGAGTCCTTGGGCAAGACACTTCACCCTCCTTGCCTGCTAATGGTGGTCAGAGGGATCGGTGGCGCCTTTGTATGGCAGCCTCACTTCTGTCAGTCTGCCCCAGGGCAGCTGTGACTACAATGCAGCTCACCACTGTCAGCGTGTGAATGTGTGTATGAATGGGTGGATGACTGAATGTAGTGTGAGGCTCTTATGGGTCTCTGGGTACTTGATAAAGCGCTATATAAGTGCCGGCCATTTACCATTAACATTAAAGATTCGCTGAGTTATCAAATTAACAGCGTGCAGTAAACGTCTATATGCTAACAGTGTTATGATGGCAAAATACAGCACACAGTCTTGTAGACAAAGTGAACTGAGAGAGACTGATACAACAGACATGCAATACATGTCCTGCCATATGGATTTAAAGAAAATGATGAAGTTGTCCTTTTAGGGGAAAGCTAAGTCAGCTTTACTTGGATCCTCTCTGGTGAGCTTCAGCTTTGGGTGTTGGTATGGAGTCAGCTGTGAAGACAGACTGCATGTAAAATCTGTTTGTATTTCAGCTGCTCTACATGATCATGGCTTGTAGCAACCACAAGGTGCAAATTCACACAGACAGAACCAGATGGAGTTGCAGCCACTATCACACGTGATAGCAGGGGATCCATCTATCCATCCGTCCATTAATCCATTGTCTACACCCGCCTATCCTTGCAGGGTCGCAGGGGGCTAGTGCCTATCTCCAACAGTCATTGTGTGAGAGGCAGGGTACACCGTGGACATGTTGCCACTCCATGACAGGGCAACACAGAGACACACAGAAAAACACAACACACACACACACACACACACACACAACTAGAGACAAATTAACCTAACAGTCATGTTTTTGGACAGGGAACCCATGCATGCACAGAGAGAACATGCAAACTCCATGCAGAAAGACCTCAGGATTGGATTTTAACCCAGGATCTTCTGGCTGCAAGAGAACAGTGCTACCAACTGTGACACTGTGCAGTCCCACAGAGGAGCTTGCTGTGATACAGACCAACATTTATTTACACACAGACACACTGAGACTATATTTCACTCTTTTCTGGACAACTGCACAGTATTCCCTACTACTCTCTGGCAACATTCATCCACACAATATGTGGAGTGGAAACATTGTCCTAAAAGAACAAAAAATTAAATGTATGCCAGCAATGATCTTTACCTTTTCAGTTCTGTGTAAAACACATCTTTAAATAAAGTGTTTCTCCTTCCGCACTGCAGCGCTGCCAAGACGTACCCACACTGATTCCTATTAACCATGCGGCGCAGGACGCTGGTTGAACAAGGCTGGGATTTCTGGAGTTACTGTCTTCTCGTTAATAGCTGTACAGTTTAAAATGGCCAGGAGGGGCTACAGAAATACAATAGTCTGGTCCCTGGAATGATTGATGCTCCGGGAAGGACTCATTGCCGTGGACCAACAGCCACATGGAGGAGCATTACGAGAAAGAGGATGTTGCAACTAAGAACCATTTGGAGTAAATGTGGAATATCTGACAAATAAATGTTTGCTTCATCAGATGATGGACTAAGAGAACAACAGGACAAGTACATGTTTCTCTTGAACTCAGCTGAGTCTTCTGTGATGCCATCAAGCTTTCTGTATTTCCACTGTGATGTAAAAGCATTCGTAAACCTCAACCTTTTCACATTTTGCAGAGATACGACCCCAAACTTCCATATATTCTTTTGGTGATTTTAACAGATAGACCAACAGAAAGCAGAACAGAGTAGATAAGTGGAAAGAAATGCAGACACGTTTTCACTTTTTTTCAAACAGACGAATCTGAACAGTGTGTTCAGTAAGGAGAGATGATATGAATAAAATATTTATGGAGATAATGATAAAGGAAAATATAGAAACTACTTAAAAATATTTTTTTGACAATATTGTATGGCACTGACTGCAATTCACTGCATACAGTCAAAGCCCTAAACACACACATACTGCTCTTAAAAACAAAACATTCGCATTATCAAATGGCCTATTCCAGCGAGCGAGTTACATGAAACAGTGGCAATGTACTGCTAAACTGCTATTAATGCTAAACTGCATTTAATCTACTGATCCCCCTGTTGATTCACACAACCACAATGCAGATGAGGGCTGGGCAATAAGACATTTAATTAGTAATGCCATGTATTGTGGAGACAGCTGCTAACAGTAGGTGAGACTCTGACCCTCCTTGTAAAAGCAGAACAAAAGCAACAACTTTTTATGCTGTTTTTCCATATAATCCAACAGTAGACGTGGACTTTTACAACTTAAATTGCAAAACAAAGCTGCAGTTTGGCTGCACATTTTCAAAATAAGTACATTAGACTGGTTAATGTGTCTGCAAAAACATTTCAGAACTCAAGATCTAAGACAAATCTAAATCCCTGTGGCAATAATCAGCCCACACAGATGCTAAACAGATCCCAAAAATATTCCACTAAACACAAACAAAAACGGTCGACACAGTAATATAAATGCACATTAGCCAATCACCGAAACATCAGATCAATGTTCAGGGATCTGTGACTGACAGAGCACCCTTTCAAACGAGACGTCACATTTCATTCATTGCAGGCTACTGTTCAAGGTTTGAGATAAATACAGGACTATGTGGCCAGAAGCTTTGTTAACTTATCTGTATTTATAGTATTATGTGTCATATTACTACAGCTGGGCAAAATGCACAAAGAAATATCACAGCAAACTAAAATATTAATACCTTATGAGATATATTTTTAAAAGTTGTCATAAACTAAACACAGAATTAATTTAAGAATTGCCATATTTGAAATAATGACACTTTCTCTACTGGCAATATATTGATGTACAAATGCCATTTGTAATATTGCAAGTGCAAATATGTTTTGAGTATTACCTAAAAAAAAAAACTATTAATAATAATAATACAAGTCCACATGAAATGTGGCAATTTCTACTCCGTTTCTTTTTTCTCAGCAAATTGGTGAAATTGTTTTATTGCCCAGCTCTACACATAACTTCTTCAAATGAACCCTGACACAGACAAGAAAACACCGGCGCAAAGTTCACATTAAAAGCTGTAAAAATATTAACAACAAATTGCGACTAAATCCCAACAGCTGACTCTGATAAAGCTCAGACAGCCTATTAACGCAGGCTATGTTTTTTTTGCAGAAAGCTGTACTTTTTTAACTTAAAGTACAACGTGATCCGAAACTTCAGAATATGATCACCAATAGCCAATAATGGTGAACTCCCATATCTACCATTTATGGAAGACTGTTGAGAAGAAAGCCATTGTTGAAAAGAGCCAAAACATCTCCCATTGCAGTTTGCTGTAGGACATGTAGAGCTAACACGAGATGTGAATGAAACCAATGAGCGCCCCCTCTGTCCCGGTCCCGCCCCCTTTGTTTTTACATTCTCCAGGTTGAGACAGAAAAGACAAGACAGCGACCAAGGAATGTAAAAAAGAAAGGTGGTAATAAATGGGCTCAGAGAAACCTGTTACAATGGGAATATATGGAGCTAAATTGGGGCCATAAAGTTTGTTCAAAAGAAAAAAATTTGAACCTGAAAAATTATTTTGAACCTCCACAAAAAAAATTCGAAAAACTGTGTTGGAGATTTCCCATGCTCTCAGCGACAAGGACCGTGTCACTGCGATAAAACCAGGATAGTGGATTAAGACGGTATTTTCCGAATATCTTTGGATAATTAAGCCTGGAGTTGTTTTCACATGGACTGGACTCGGGTTTCGGTTTCTGGTGCATTTTTGGTTAAAACATGTTTGTTCTTCATTTAGTGAAATGACTGACAGGAGATGGTGTCCAGAAGTTTTACTCAAGTAAGAGTAGTGACACTTAATTATAGTATTACACAAGCGACTGTAAAAAGTACGATGAAGTTAAAACACTTATAAAAGTACATTTTTTCAAAAATGTTACTCAAGTAAAAGTAGTGACACTTAATTATAGTATTACACAAGCGACTGTAAAAAGTATGATGAAGTTAAAAGACTTATAAAAGTACATTTTTTCAAAAATGTTACTCAAGTAAAAGTAATAAGTTACTATGTGCTCCAAGACACTTTGAATTTGATAAAAACTTTATCTAAAAAAATAAATACTTCAGTAAATGTTTTTTTGGAAATATAAGTGTGAGGGAGTAAGCATAAGGGCTGGGGAAAATAATACAATAATAAATTGACATCTTTTATTTTGTTGCATTTAATGGTGCATTCATTCATTTGTTAAACTTGTTATTGGTGAGTAATTCATTTCTTAAGCTCTGTATTTATTTCTGAATTATATCTTAATTATAGCAGTATTGGTCTTCCATGGTAAAAGGACACACCAAAAAAGTGAAAGAACATGCTTTGGTCAGATGCTACCTGAACTGACTTTTTTGGCCCACGTGCAAATGCAATGCGTGGTGAAAAACTAGCACTTTTCCGTTAGCAATCCCAACAGTGAAACATGGTGGTGGCAGCATCATTCTGTGGGGATGCTTTTCTTTAGCAGGGACAATGTAGCTAGAAAGGGGCGATGTGGAGATGGACAAACTGTGGCAAGGCTTGTAAATTGCTGTTCACAGGCAAAATCTTGAGCCTCTAGATGTGCAAAAGCTGGTAGGGACATACTCTAAAAGGACCTGTGGCTGTAACGGTAGAGAAACATGGTTCTGCTAAGTATCGGCTCATGGGGGATGAATGTAAATGCACTCCACATTTCTGAGGTGTTTACGCGTAAAAAGAAACAAATTCTAAAAATAACCTTTCATTGTTCTTTCCACATTACAATTCTTCTCGGTTTTGTGCAGTTGGGTTACATAAAATCTAATAAAAATGATTTCTGTTTGTAGCTGTAACATAACAAAATGTGAAAAGGCTTTAGGGTTTATTGGAGGCCAACCTGTTTCTCCAGAGCGGGCCTAAACATTCCCCCTTCTAGTCTCTACAACTCACTCAAGTGGTAGAAGTGCTTCAGTTAAAATTGGTCTTTTAATTTACAAGACAAAAGATACATGTATTTTGAGTACTCAGGGTTACGAGTTACATACTCGTGGATGAGTAAGATTTGTAGCACTCTAAAAATCAAAACAAACACTGGTGTTTCACCAGTCTTGGCTTTTTTCATTCATCACACAATGCTACAGAGAGTGCCTGACAAAAAAAATCTCTCCACACACACTCTTGGGATCTATGTAACAAAATAATATTAACTCAATATACAATTGAAAGAAAAAGACACCAAAGGAAAAAGTGACTTGGTGTTCCTGTAAGAATGAACAAGGGTGAAATTATAGAAGCTCACCAGTCAAAGCACAAACATATGAAGGAGAACACAAAACACCTTATCTTGACAACATTTATCACCACTGACTAGGAGCGAGCAGAAAAAAAGGCAGAAAACCTGTGCAGGGACTTACCAGATCGATTTCCTCCTGCCACAGAAACACAGCAAGCACTAAAACAGGTACCCTCAAACTGAATCTTCCCATCCACCCGCCTGCTGGCTGGCTGGGAGTCTCAGCTCACCTGAACAGACCTGAAACTCTAGTTTTGTCTTTTTGTTTTCCGGTTTCCTAAAGGCTTGTGGTGCTCCACCCTTTTCACTTCACAAACTGCTCCCATGCAAACAGAAAGAGATTAACCATTTTCAGTGAGTTGACAGTGAAAGATTCTTTACCCCCCCAACCTATTCTGGGCTTACAAACAATTTCTGATCAAACCATCCTGGGGGAAACAGATTATAACTGAATTTTAAATCCAAATACAACCAGCTTCTAATTATCTGCTTCCTGAATTAGATTTTTAACCTTAACCTTAACCGTAACCTAACCTTTGAACCCTAATTTGACCCTTTCTAAACTGTTGAATGCACATGTCCAACTGTTTCGGTACTTTTGTGCAACTTGTTCTGTAACAAGGAGCTTAATGGTAAAATTAACAGCAGGCGTTGGACCCATGAATCCAAAAATAAATTTCCTGGTTCCTTTAGAGCAGGTAGTTTAACGGTCCTCCTCATCACGCTGTTCACATTTTAACATCATGAGACGAAGACGAGACCTAACAATCTACAGTACCACACCATTGCGAGGCTTCAGACAAGACGTTCTCAGACGGAAGTGGCCATTGAACTTAGACTGTCATCAGTAGGTTGCAACAGAGAGACTGGAAGAGTCACAGAAAGGCATAGAAGTGGACGTCCTCTGATCATGTCCCACACTCATAACCTCTTCATTGTGAGGAATACCGCTCAACTCAGACTCATTTAAGGGACATGAGAAGCACCCAAATGTCAGGTCAGAGCATTCCAACCGTTTACATCAGCATGGTCTGCGTGCAAGACGATCTGCAAGGGTACCTGACCACACCACCAGGCACAGGCATCATCCTTACATGGGCCAGGGAGCATTAATGGTGGACGAGGGACCAGTGGTGTTCTCTGATGAAAGTCGAGCAGAAATGATGACAGCTAACGATGTTGGAGATGTCAGAGAGAGTGTTATGCATCAGCCACTGTTGTCACCAGACGAACTTTAGTGGTGGTGGTGTTACAGTGTGAACAGGTGTGTCTGGTCAATACAGAACTGCCTGAATAACATCATTAATCCAGTCAATATGCCCCTGTATGAAAAACACAGGCCTAATTTCAACTTCATGGATGATAATGCTCCATCTCATTGAGGTCACATCATGAGGGAACAGCTGCTGGAGACTTGGGAACATTGAATGGAGTGGCCGGCACACTTTCCAGACCTGAATCCCATAGAAAACCTATGGCATCAGCAGAGTCACCGTGTTAGGGCTCGTAACTCTGTACCCCAGAACCACAATGACCTGCGGGCCGCCGTTCAAGAAGAGTGGGATGCCATGCCTCAGCAGACAATAAGTTGACTTGTGAAAAGCATGAGACACTGTTGTCAACCTGTAATTCATGCTCAGAGCACACGACAATGTTACGGAGACATTGAGATTTTCTGTTGTGATTTACCCACCACTGTTGTTGGCTTTTGTTTCAGTATATTGTTTGAGATGAGGAAATCACCTTAAATGCCCTACTTTGTGATAGAACATCACTGTAGCATCACCTTTAAACGTTTTCCAGAAATTTCACACAACAGCCAAATATCCCAAATGTTTTGTGAGTAGTGTATATTTGCTTACTCTTCTTACAATGCACTTCTGATACATGTAAAAACACAATTTTACCACTAGATGGCGCAATATGTTCACCAACTAATGCTAGTTTTAGCTCCTGTTAAATTACACATTAAGACAAAGTTTGAAAGGAATAGTAGACTCCATATTAGTTTCCAATGTTGATTTTTAAACTGTATATTTTTGGCTAAACTGCAAGTGTGTGTGTGTGTGTTGTGTGTGTGTGTGTGTGTGTGTGTGGTGTGTGTGTGTATGTGTGTATCGATCAGCAGCACAAATGTTATCTCCACCCTGTCAGTAATGAGGCTTTGTAATTTCTGATCAAGTCTTAGCTAAATTTAATGAAATATCTATAAAATACATCCTTAATTTTAGCTGATTGTTGTAATTCTAATCAAATGATTGGTTCTGAAAATAACTCAGCCATGATAACACCAGTCATTTAATGCCATGGTTGGACATGGTGCTCCGTTTCTTGTCTTAACACCTCTTCCACACTCCTTTGACCGTGTCCCATCTCTCCCCTCTGGTTCCCATGCAGACACAGCAGCTCTTTGTCTCTCTCTGACCCATTAACGAAGAAGATGAGTAACAGTTGCTATCAGTCTCTGCTGACACATTCTAGCATCACTCTTCCTTTCTCTCACACACGTACAGTGCCATCTTTAAGTATTCACACCCCAACACTCCTCCCAGACTTTGTTACGGTACAGGTATTCTATCTTGAGACTGTTTTTAAAGATTTACATTTTTTGTAGATTTGTTGAAACACCTTTGGCAGAAATCACAACCTAAAGTCTTGTTGGGTACTTCTTTAGAAGCTTAGCGCAAATGGTTTGGGTATTTTCTTCCATTCTTTCCTGCAGATCCTCTCCAGCTCAGTCAGGTTGGAACAGCAACAGCCATAGCCTGACAATGTATAGGCCTTTCACTAGATGTTTAATTGGATTTCAGTCCGGACTGTGACACTCAAGGACATTCACAATCTGCTCCTGAAGCTACTCCTGTTGGAAAAAGAATAGCCGCCAGATTCTGCTGCTGTCATCTTACCTATGGAGACATAGAGACACGTTCCCCAGTTTCTGCCACAGAAAAACATCCCAAAACCAAGGTGCTGCCAACACCATGCTTCACAGTCAGGATGGTGTTAGCAAGGTGATGAGCAGGGCTTTCCAAGGCCGAAAAAGTTATGTTCTGTCCTCATCAGACCAGATAACTTTGTTTCTTCTCGTCTAACAATCTCTAAGGTGCTTTTGTGGCAAAATTCAAGAGGGCTGCCATTGGTAATGAGTGGCTTCTGTCTGGTCACTGTACCATAAAAGGTCTGGTTGTTTGATTGCCTTAGAAATAATCCAACATAATGACCATCTGGGTTTTAGGCAACAGTCTGTGAAATGCCCTTCATTAGCAGTTACTCCGTTTGGTCAGATGGACAGATCTGAGGAGAGTCCTTGTGGTTCCGAACTTCTTCCATTTGTTCTTGAAAAGCACCCTGATATGCACCTTCAAGTGCGTTCAATTCCAAATAATGTCCAATCAACAGAGCCATTTAAGCATCTGATGGGTGATCAGCAGAAATCAGTGGAAATCAGACTCACCAGACCTTAAATTTGAGTGTCATAGAAAAGGGTGTGAAAAAAATAAAATGTCTGAACACATGTCTCGACTCCTAATTTGCAACCTTTTTGAAGTTAACTATTCTTAAATTAGTTTTAGAATAAATCTGTAACGTAACAGAATATGGAAAAGTGAAGGGGTGTGAATCAATTACTCTGATCGTAGACACAAACTAGAAAAACAATCCACTACCCTGTAATGCGGACATGAAGACAGAAAGGCAGCTGGGTGAAAACTGGGGTGGTTTTGCAGAGAACTAAAAGAAAACTGTTGCTAATATCAGGGCTGTTGAGCTTAAAATTCAAAGTGTCTGAACAAAATCCTACTTATTAAATTCACAAAAAGCAGACATGGAGAATTCATTCCGAAACGGCTTTAACAGCATTAAGTAGATGATGGATTTCCAGAACTGTTCCGCTAAAAAAAAAACATGCACATACTCACAATGATGAGAGGCACATAGAGGGTAAAGCAGAGAGGCGTAAACCTTGCTAATCTGCGAGCCCTAAATGTCACTGTGGTTTAATAACCATCATCCTGAGCAGATAGTGCACGAGTGCATCGCTCTACCTGGAGTGCACTGGCAGGGCCAGCAGTGAGACATGCCAGACAAAGAAGGAGACAGCTGGCCTGACAGAAGGACAGATGAGATAAAGCAGATCAGAGAGCTGTGATGCAACAGACAAAGAGGCTGACAGGGTAAAGTGGGTTCAGGACACTTCTCTAGCATGCTTACACACATGTACATGCATATCGAGTATGTTTACAGGACAAGGTATCAGTAGGAAGTGAAGGTGAGCCCATTAATAGATGCATAATTAATAGAGTTGGAGAGTGAAAGAAGAGAGAAAGAGTGAGGAGAACAGAGAATGGAAAAAAAAGGAAAGATACTGATCAGTATCTGTGTGTGTTGGATCCTGTGTTCCCCTTGCACAAGACAAACTCACCAACACTTTACTGGCAACATCATTCACTTATCACCACTAAAATTCATATGACATAACTACAGGGGTTGGACAATGAAACTGAAACACCTGGTTTTAGACCACAATAATTTATTAGTATGGTGTAGGGCCTCCTTTTGCGGCCAATACAGCATCAATTCGTCTTGGGAATGACATATACAAGTCCTGCACAGTGGTCAGAGGGATTTTAAGCCATTCTTCTTGCAGGATAGTGGCCAGGTCACTACGTGATACTGGTGGAGGAAAACGTTTCCTGACTCGCTCCTCCAAAACACCCCAAAGTGTCTCAATAATATTTAGATCTGGTGACTGTGCAGGCCATGGGAGATGTTCAACTTCACTTTCATGTTCATCAAACCAATCTTTCACCAGTCTTGCTGTGTGTATTGGTGCATTGTCATCCTGATACACGGCACCGCCTTCAGGATACAATGTTTGAACCAATGGATGCACATGGTCCTCAAGAATGGTTCGGTAGTCCTTGGCAGTGACGCGCCCATCTAGCACAAGTATTGGGACAAGGGAATGCCATGATATGACAGCCCAAACCATCACTGATCCACCCCCATGCTTCACTCTGGGCATGCAACAGTCTGGGTGGTACGCTTCTTTGGGGCTTCTCCACACCGTAAGTCTCCCGGATGTGGGGAAAACAGTAAAGGTGGACTCATCAGAGAACAATACATGTTTCACATTGTCCACAGCCCAAGATTTGCGCTCCTTGCACCATTGAAACCGACGTTTGGCATTGGCATGAGTGACCAAAGGTTTGGCTATAGCAGCCCGGCCGTGTATATTGACCCTGTGGGGCTCCCGACGGACAGTTCTGGTGGAAACAGGAGAGTTGAGGGGCACATTTAATTCTGCCGTGATTTGGGCAGCCGTGGTTTTATGTTTTTTGGATACAATCCGGGTTAGCACCCGAACATCCCTTTCAGACAGCTTCCTCTTGCGTCCACAGTTAATCCTGTTGGATGTGGTTCGTCCTTCTTGGTGGTATGCTGACATTATCCTGGATACCGTGGCTCTTGATACATGAGAAAGACTTGCTGTCTTGGTCACAGATGCGCCAGCAAGACGTGCACCAACAATTTGTCCTCTTTTGAACTCTGGTATGTCACCCATAATGTTGTGTGCATTTCAATATTTTGAGCAAAACTGTGCTCTTACCCTACTAATTGAACCTTCACACTCTGCTCTTACTGGTGCAATGTGCAATCAATGAAGACTGGCTACCAGGCTGGTCCAATTTAGCCATGAAACCTCCTACACTAAAATGACAGGTGTTTCAGTTTCATTGTCCAACCCCTGTAGAAGTGGTAACATGACAGACATGCAACACTTGGGCGTACAGTTAAACTGATATTGTCATGTAGATGACAGCTCATAACATTCCATTTCGCGTTACTGATGCCGTTTCATGGCAAAAATAAAATCACTAAAAAACTGATTTTTTTTCAGGAAACATTTTAACTGAAGTTGTTTTAACATTAACTAAAGTTAAAGTTGAATACTAAAGTATTCATCAACATTTAATCAAATGTACAGCTCCATGTGGGTCTCAGTATTTTTTGCACTTACAAAAAATCTGAACAGCTCAAGTTATTAATAAGCTCAACGTACAATTTTGTTGTTCAAAAATTATCACACCAATAATAAAGAAAGACCAACTTCAGTGTCACTTCGAGAGAAACAATGAGAATCTTTTATTAACATCACTGAAAGCAGACAATTTGGTACAGTATCACCAAAATTAAATGTGATAAAGCTCATTCTATAAATAGGGACATTACTTCACTAATCCCTAGAGGAGGTGGCCTTTTGTGAATGCAGCTTTCACCCAAACATGACTGCTGTCCTCGGCTGCTCAACCATCGCGAGATCTCAGATCCATCTGAAATGATGAGTTTCTGTCTACTTCGGTAACTCCAGTTGACTCAGCATTATTATGTGACACTTCGATGATATGATAATCTGTTACTGCCGTATCTAACCAAACGTGTAGTGAGCTAGCTGGTTTCTGGAATAAACTCAAACAGTTCTGCTCTCCCACTCTGACTCGGATTCAACATCATGACGGTAATCTCATCTAATAATCTAATAAATACTTCTGAAAGTGACTCTCAGGTGGTGTGTTATCCAATTCAAGGTCATTGGGGTCAATCACAGGCCAAGAAGCCAATCAGCTGTATCTATTAAGGTGAAGTCCAGGCTGCAGCCACAAGGTATCTTGGGATAACAGGGATCATTACCAGTTCCGCCAGCACTACTGTTTTCCCGGCCTGGACTGTAACTGGGTTCACTAGTTTTGGTTTGCACTATGCGACTGTCCAAACCAAACTATAGACTCAATTACCCATCTATCATGCCACTGCAGATCCCTCAATGTCTCCATGCCTGGAGTGCTGGAGGTTTGGTGCAGTTATGCCAAATTCCCTATTTTATAAAACCAAACAATAATGTCCTTTTTCCACGGGCTTTATTTAGGCTGGCTCCACTCCACTAAGCCTGCTTTTTTTCCAGCCGGGGACCTGCTTTTTGAGTACCATCACCTGAGCAGGTACAATCGGGGCTGAGTAGGGACTACATGTAAACATGAACAGACTGCTGCTCACTGATTGGCCATGGGAAATGTGAAGGATTTCGCTGAGGTAGGACAGAGAAAAGTTAATAAACTCAAGAGCGACTACAATAATATTAAGGACCGCAATGCCTGGAGCAGGTCAAACGGAAATATAGGTTTAATATTTACAAATCATAAACCACTGAAAGAAAAAAGGACACCATGACAGATTTCTGAATTACTTGCAGGTGGGACGCTGTACTTCATAACACAGAATAGAATTGTCTTTATTGTCATTCTACTCGGGGGTACAACGAAATTGAAGGCTGTGAGCCTTGAGCCGCGGCGACTGTGGGCACCGCCATCTAAAAACATTAAACATCCTAAACCAGCTGATCACACATAAAATCAGCTGTTCAGACGCACAAACATTTCCCCCAAAGCAACACCAAATCTCATGCAATAGATCGAATAGATAGAAGAAAGTGTCCCTGAAATAAGTCCGCTCACAAGCGATCAAAAATAATGCATTAAAAAAGGCGCCTTCACATCATTGTTCCAGATAAATATCCCAGTGGATCATTTAATACAAAAAAAACATAGACATTTCTGCATGTCCAATAGTAAAAAAAATATTTGTATTTTGTTTTTATTATATTTTCTAATTATCTGTTTTTAGTGTTTCACATAGATTACTTTAATGTGACATTGTCACACAGTAACGTTAATACAGCGACCACACGGACGATGGGATGCGGGGCTTCAGCTGCCATCGCTCCAGCATTCAGTGGATCATTGGAAACGCAACAGGTTCAGTGCCAACTAGAGCGAGACCGAATGGAGTGGACTCATGCAGAACCAGAACCGTCAATGGCAAAGAGGCATAACTTCTTGTAACTCCCGGATTTAACAGTCTGAATCAGGTTCTCTTCAGGACTGGAGACAGAATTTGGATCTGCATCCACACACACACACACAACAAACTTAGCATCAAACTATCAAGAGATATCATCAGGGTCTAGTCTTGATAGTAACTCATAGTATTGAAAAAAGCTCTACACATGGAGGCAAGCCCTGCTATAGTACGGCAGCTTAACTAATAATGTGAGGTAGGCAGTAAAAACCCCAATAAAAAAAAACAGCTTTCCTAAGATAAAAAACAATTACATCTCTGAAACAGGATATAAATCTTTTCTAGCCACGCAATTTATTACATCACATTTCTTTTGGCTTTTTATGTGTTGGATCTATAATGCCACTCAGATGGAGCCATTTGTTCCACTAGGCCTCCACATATGAGTCACAGATACACAAGAGATAAACTGTCAGGAGAAAGCAGAAACTGGGAGGTGGTATTTCAGCACATGGTGGCCATGATAATGGGAAACAGAATCCTATTATTGTTAGCAGAAACATGCTGCTCTAAACTCTATGAGAATGCCGTGTCAGAGGTTAGACAGCTGAGGCATACAGGACTCATTTTAGTAGGACTAAGTGCAGGTGCTGAAAATGTACCAGTCCAGAAAGGAAAAACCCCAGGTGATCCCAGCATTTAAAACTGTAACATTTTCTCATTTACTCTGATCTCTGGATTTGTTTTCAAGAGCAGAGTAATCACTTCAAAAGAACAACTCACAGGAGTTTCTCCAAAGCTTAATGACAGCTTGAACTCTTCATGACTCACACATAACAGATAACACAAACTTATTTTAAGTAGAGTACATTTTTGTTTTCTAATATTATTTGCCAAATGGAAATAATATTAGAAATTATAGTCATCCATACAGCATCATCAGAACACACTATTATAATACACCTGAGTAAAACATGCCCCTTCATTTTTGCTCACATGGCCTGTAGGTACGTTATTCCACATATATACTGCATGCATAAAAATGCCAACTCTTGGGAGCCCTATTTAATGGAGGGTCTTAGTAAAGCTATGCAAAGCTTAGTACTTAAAAAGAAAAACTAGATTTTGTCTCCTTAATTTTGCTACCTGTCACTTTTTTCATGAGGTAGTGCTGAGGTGGTCGGTATCTCATGTTCCATCTCCCCCTTTATGTTGACATATGATAAGAGTAATAAAGTGGACCCTTGCTTGACCCTGACAGCTTAGCCTCTCACAGAACCAAATAAGACAAGGAAAGCTTGATCGTACGTGTGCACAGCGTGATGACAGATTCAGTGGGAACATAGCATACAAGTTAAACTTAGAAAAGAATATCACCATTCACTAAACTTAAGCTCATCAAATTACTTTACTGACAGGTCCAAGATTTAACATTTGGACACAAACTCCGTCATCTTTATCAGAGTTAACAAAATCGCCATCAGTTAATATTGTCTGTATATGTGGAGGATTTTACTAACAACGCCACTGAACAGCAATTGTTCACAAGTCAATATTTTTCCAAATCCAAGTCAAATTTCAAGTCTTTCTTTGTGCTAAGTAAATAAATGAGTGTTGGACTTCTGATTGAGCAGAACAGAAAGTCCTGTCAGAAGTGTCTGAAGTCTTCTCTGGTGCACCACTATGAATTTTTACACATTTTACACATTTATTGGTCTAAAAAATGTATCAAGCCATTTCGGTTTACCATTTCCGACCATTCATGGCGTTCTACTTGTCTGAAATCAGTTTTGCCCAACTAACAGTTCCAGTAAGAAATCCCAGTCACCACATCCTCAAGGACCCTCTCCAGCTCCTCTTGGGGGATCACAAGGCATTTCTAGGCCATAAGCACCAGTGAGATCTGCCTCTACCCCGGGATCTCTTATCAGTGGTACATGCCCAGAACACCTTCACTGACTCCAAACGCACAGGGGTATCAGGTCTACTCAAAGCCCACTGAATATCAGAGCTAATTGACCCACGTCTAAGGCTGCGCCCAAGCACAATATGTATGGAGCTAAATTTGTCTCAATATTATTCAATCAAACAAAAAACTAATCTCAATCAAAAAAATAAACTGTGGTCAAGACTTATGGAGTATTCAATCAAAAAAAAAAACTAATCTCAATCAAAAAATATTAAGTTGTGATCAAAACTTTCAGAGTTGTAACAATTTCTTTTTTAATGGAATATTTTATTTTGGGGAGAAAAAAAATTGTTTGAAAAAACTTTTTTTGATTAAAATGACATTTTTTCTCATGAAGAGAAAAAGGTTATTTGCAAAACATAAACTTTTATTTGCGCATGTCAAAAATCTTTGGTTACGACTCTCGCTCTTTTGGTTTTGACGCTCTCTGTTTTTGGTTGAACTCAAAGAATTTTGAGTGCTGGAAACATGAACATCCTGGGCGGGGCCTAAAGACGAACGATATAAGACGTTTCCCTATTGGTTAGCGCTGACTAAACCGGCAGACTCTGATCCCCCGCACCTCTGAACCCGCTCGAACTGCAGGGCTTGTTGTACAGAAGAAAACTGCGGTTAAGTGAGCCGACAGTCAGAAATACGCGGCCACACCAGCCGACACCAGCTCTCTCTTAAAGATTAGCGTAGCACATACAAGGTGCATTACGGTGATGGAGCAGAAAGGACCCGATCCTGGCAACGGTTGAGAAAATAAGAGGAAAACAGAAAAGTAACCTACAGAACATTTATATTAATTACATTTTTACAACTTTCACATTCATGTTTAATGTAAAATAATAAATATTTAATATTTTACTGTACAGTTTTGGAGAAATATCTTGTCATAGTACCTCATAATTCTCAACCATTATATGGTTTTAATCAAAAAAAGTTTTTTCAAACTATTTTTTTCTCCCCAAAATAAAATATTCCATTAAAAAAAAATTGTTACAACTCTGAAAGTTTTGATCTCAACTTGATATTTTTTGATTGAGATTAGTTTTTTTTTGATTGAATATTCCAAATGTTTTGACCACAATTTATTTTTTTGATTGAGATTAGTTTTTTTTTTCATTGAGATTAGTTTATTGTTTGATTGAATAATATTAAGACAAATTTACCTCCATAAATATGGAGGAATCTCATTTTGGCCAATTGTATTTGAGATTTTTCTTTAAGTCATGCTATGTACTTCATAACCATAGCTGAAGGTTGAAATTTAAATCTACTCTCCTCATTTTCTTACAATGACAGATTGGAGCAGTGCCCACATTAATGCAGACAAAGCCCAGATACACCTATATCAGACTCCATCCTACCATCCAAGAACCAATTTTGAGACGGACAAACTTTGCATTACAAACTTTATTGCTTCAGTGTTGTTAGAACTATTTGTCACATGTTTCGATAGTATAGACAAGATGTTTCTTGGATATGGAACCAAAATGGCACCGTCTTGATTCCTGAGCTACTTAACACACTAGCCTTGTGACATGGTGTTTCACTATGCTGCAATAAATATTCACCAAATTCCAATCAGATCATTGAGCTGAAATGGAGGATGTTTTGCTGCCATTTTTCATTCATAGCAACTTGATAGAGGGTACTCCCTTGGACGAGAGGCAAACCAAACATGAATAGTCACAGGATGTTTCATGACACCTGACATTAGGTAGGAATCCCCTGTTCTCTTTATGGAGAATCCCAAAGAGTCTGAAGGAAACTCCATCTGGGAAATATTTTACCACAGTCATCCATAGGCCAATCCTGGGACCTCCTGCACCATGTCAGTCTGTCATTGACGTTTTTCTCTCTGAAAAGCGGTGTCTTTGTTGCCCTTCCTGTTACCAGGACAGCTTCCAAAAGTATCCAACTCACTGTGCTTGCCACACACACACCTACCTGCTGGCATTATTTGCAACTCAATCCCTTGGTTAAATCCTCATTAGGAGGTAGTCCTGGCATTTGCTAGACTTTCTTGGCCACCCTGAAGCTTTCTACACAGCAGCTGAATGTCTCTCCTTTAAGTTCTTGATGATTCAGTAAAGGGTTGATTTGAATCTAATCTTACTAGCAGCAATATACTTGGCTGTCAAGGATCTTTGATGCAAAGTGATGATGACAGCACGTGATTCTTTGCATTGGTGATAATGGAAGGAACAATTTTAAGTACAATCAATTTTGAAGCAATCATTCTGCTATTATTATTGTTTCAGAACAACAGTGACATTAACAATTTCCCCTATGCTAACCATAAAATCACTGAAATGATGTAAGTAGGTCATTTGGTCATGCGGCTCGATGGGAGTTTTTGTACATGCATTAATTTCCTTTAACATTGCCACTATTGTATTTAATGTGATCACTTTTATCTTTTTTTAGAAATTTAAACTAATAAGAATGCAAAATATGTCCTGTAATGAGCAAGGTGCAGGCTTCTGCAGGGAGGCCTTGGTCTGTTTAGAGTTTCAGGCGTTTCAGGGCCTGGTAACAGTGTAGAAGCAAAAATAAGAAATTATGTTGGGATTAAGTGTGATGTTCCTATCTGACTGAAGATTCTTAGATAAGCAATAAATTCTAAGTGTGGAGAGCTAACAGAGCAAGTCAGAGCAAGACAGGATTTCAGCTAAATCTGAGCATCTGCTGTATTTAGTGCCAATGGAAATTTGATCGATTGAATGTCATTCCTTAACACAAGATCAAACATGAAGCATAATTCAATGTGGCCTCACAACCACAACCTTTAATCTTCATGGGCAGTTTCTAAATCTAACATAAATAACAATACTCTATCTTTTTTAGACAAGAGAACAAGAAGTGTGAAAACTTCACTGGTTAATTAGTATCACTCTGGATCAACAGGTTCTCCCCTGATTTCTTTTAGACTAAAACAAGAGATCACTTCATATTCCATTAATAGTTCTTATTTGCTCAGAACCACTTAGTGCTGTACACTGAAATCAAACCACCACTGGACAAGTCATCGCCTGTACTAATTGGGCAGACTGTAAGACACTTCTTAAATTTAGTGTAGAATTAGAACCAGAGGTATTAACAGAGATTTTGAAGTTTCCTCCTGCTGGGAATTTGTGCAGGTTAAACACACCTGAGGCAGGGTAAAAGAGTAAGTGGATCACATGTGAAAGCCTGTTAGCTGGTTTACTTTTCCTACTCTTAGTTTGATCTACTAATTAACACATTCCCCCACTGTGTAAGGCATTGTGTGGACATACTGGACCGTTGTCTGAAAACATGGGTGGGTGTAACCCCATTTCCTGGTACCTCATTTGGCATAGGGTTTGGTTGCTAGGAAGGGGGGATGAGGCATTACATGGGAGGGGGCAGAAGAACAATGCTTCAATTGAGAACCAAGAGGGTGCCCTGAACTCTAAATTTAGCACACCCCATTTAAATACCACAAGTCTTTCAATAATTAACTGTTATCAATGTACTGAAAAGGGTCATTATGGAACTTCACCGCAGAGTCACGAATGTTTGTGATTCTCCATTGCTTTTCAGACCTTCACTTTAGTGTTCCTGTAATTGAAGTAATTGGCTACAGTTTTGTAGTTATTTATTCTCTGTCACATCTACCATGGTGGAGAGTTTCATGAGCTGATAGACATTTTCCAGCCAATAATAATTTCTATTTTTCTGCAACAGCCTCTCTGACTGGCTGAGGATCACTTGTTGGCACCTCAAAAATGACACAGAAAGAGGAGAGTCCAACACACTCTGACCCCTGCACAAACTATCCCTGCCTCCCCTGCCTCTTCATTCACTCTGAAGTGCTCTCATCTCTGCTCTCCTTCACATTCCACACACGCACTGCGACATGCAGCCATCACTTCATCCTCCACTCGACCAAAACGGTATCGCGTTCTACTACCACGGCTTGGTTCGTATTGTGCTGCTGCTTTGTCTCTGAAATCTGAGTCCAGTGGATTACAAGACACGTAGACAAAGAGAAAAGAATAAAAACAGGGGATAAGCATATTCCGAACAGCTTCCTTGTCTCTGCTGAAGAAAAACATTCTCAGGGTATGATGTTGCCACCTCTATGTCTTACCTAAGGGATGGTGTGTTCAGGATGATGTGCCCTGTTTTCGGCCACACATTGGTTTTTATATGTAGGCCAAAAAAGTAAACTTTGGACTAATCTTACCAGAACACCTTCCACAATGTTTGCTGTCTCTCTACACAACTTGTGACAAAATGCAAAGGACCTTTTTTATGGTTTTCTTCTAATGATGGCTTTGTTTCTCCCAGTCTTGCATAAATGCGAGACTTGGGGAGCACATGATCCGTTGTCCTTTCAACCGATTCTCCCATTTGAGCTGTGAATCTTTGCTGCCCCTCCAGAGTTATAATGGGACCCTTAGCTACCTCTCTATTCAATTTGTAACAAATAATAAGACCATGATCAATTATGCTCTACTTTGTGTTTTTTAACCACATAACCCCCTCCTCCAAATACATTAAAGCATGTGGTTCTAGCAAAACAAAATGTGAAGAAAGGTCAAGAGGTAAGAATACTTTTGCATAATTCGATATAGAGAGGAAAATGATAACGGTGAAGTCGACCCATTAATACTATGGGATGCCCTGAGAGCAATCATACGAGGGAAGATGATTTCCTACACAGCATTTATGAAAACAGCAAGATTAGAAACATACAATAAGCTAATAAACGGGCTAAGGGATTTGGAGCAGCAACATAAACAAACAAAGGACCCAGAAATATTTAATTTGATCACAGAAACCAGGAAACAATTGGATGAGAGTTTGTGGGAGGATGTGGAAAAGAAGGCTAGATTTACCAAACAAACGTACTATGAGGGAGGACCTAAAGCTGCAGAAAATCTGGCTAGACGTATTAAGAAACAGCAAACATTAAGTAATATATATAAAATAAGAGACCCACTAACTAATAAAATTTTATATGAGCAAGAAGATATACAAAGGATATTTGAGCAATACTACAAGAATCTATATAAGCCTTCTGCAGGGAAAAAGGAATGAGTGACTTTTTGGATAAATTAGACTTACCATCAATAGGCACAAAACAAAAGGCAATATTGACTTCCTAAATCACAGTCGTAGAGATAACAAAGGCAATTGGCAGGACTAAAACAGGAAAATCACCAGGGTCAGATGGACTGGGAGCTTCTTTTTATAAAATCTTTAAAGAGGAATTAACCCCACTACTATATGACTCATTTAACTATAGTCTTGGTACTGGCAAGATCCCTCCATCCTGGAAAGACGCTATTAAATCTGTTATTCCAAAGGAAGGTAAAGGAATATTACCAGGAATATTGCCACAACTATAGACCAATATCAGTTCTTAATGTCGACTACAAATTGTTTTCCTCCATCATAGCTAAAAGAATGGAAAACTTAATGCAGGATTTGATCGACGAGGATCAGACTGGCTTTATCAAAGAAAGACAAACACAAGACAATATAAGAAGGACTCTACATATCATAGAGCACCTACAAAGTAGAGGGGATCGTGCAATTCTAGTAAGTATAGACGCAGAGAAAGCCTTCAACAGTGTAAATTGGAATTTTCTGTACAATGTTTTGGGGAAATTTGGATTTAATGAGATATTTGTAAATTGTATTAAATCAATATATCAGAACCCAACTGCAAGGATTAAAATAAATTGTTTATGCATTGTTTATAGAACCGCTAGCCAAGATGATTAGACAGGAAGAGGAAATAAAAGGAGTGGAGATAGGAGGGGAAGAACATAAAATAGGGCTGTTCGCCGACGATATATTAATTTATTTAAAACATCCAGATGAAAGCCTTTTAAAAACAATGAGACTTCTGGAGGAATACGGAAAATTCTCTGGATACAAAATTAATGTTGAAAAAACACAGATTCTAGCAATAAACTATTCTCCACAGCAGAAAATAAGGGACACCTACAAATTCAAGTGGAACGAAAAGTATATAAAATACTTGGGGGTAAACATAACCAAATAAATAAGTAAACTCTATGAGGCAAACTATCCAAAAATAAATCAAGATATTATGAAGGACCTGGTGAGATGGATGGATGTTGGTCTAGATCTCAGTTCAAGAGTGGATTTAATTAAAATGAATATTTTACCATGACTGTTATACCTGTTTCAATCCTTACCATTGATGGTAGCACAAAAGCAATATGTAGAATGGGACAAATGGATATCAAGGTTTATATGGAATGGGAAGAAACCTAGGGTCCGATATAAAACACTTCAGCTTTCAAAGGACAGAGGAGGGCTGGGCTTGCTGGGCCTCAGGGAATACTTCTGGGCTGCACAAATTAGACCCCTGGTGTATTGGTGCAATGATGATTATGTTTCAAGATGGAAAAATATGGAAATAGGTATGAAAGGAAGGGAAATCAGAAATCTAGTTGCACATAAAGGCTTATTAGGCAAACTAAGTAATGAGCTAGATTTAATAACCAGGAATACAATTGAAATATGGAACACAGTAGTTGACAGTTATAGATTAGAGAAAGAAACGAAGAGTCTGAGCCTGGGTTTGCCTGGGACCTGAGGTTTAGACCGGGGAGTTATGATAAAGAGTTCAAGCATTGGGCAGATAAGGGGATGACGGCGACATGCAAAATACTAGAACAAGACAGGCTGCTGAGTTTCAAGAACTTGAAGACAAAATTTGGACTGGGTAATCATGATCAATATGGATATTTACAGATAAGGGATTACTATGCGAAAGAGGTAAAAACTAAAATAAGTACAATAATTGGAATATTTCAGAAGGCTTATGAGGGGAAGAAATGTAGAGCTATTTCGGTACCGGGGGTTGATGGGAGGCAGGGAAACATCTACTGTATATATTAAAGAAAAATGGGAAAAGGAACTGCAGGAACATATAAGTGAGGAAGAATGGTTTAAAATCTGTAAAACGCAGTGTACAGCCACTTGCTCCAAAGTTTGGAGAGAATTCAATTGGAAAAATATAATCAGATTTTTTATAACCCCAAAGATTAGAAAGAGGATGGTAACCAGCTCTCAGCCATGCTGGAGACTCTGTGGTCAGATGGATGTGGGCCATATCCACATATCTTGGTCCTGCTGAAGGTCAATTGGATACTGGGATAACATACGTGTTATTTTGAAAAAAATACTCGGATATGGAATACCCAGATCATGCAAGGCACTCTATCTGGGGTGTCTTACACACGACATAATTCAAAAAGAAAATGAATACCTGGTAAAAATCTTGCTTTCTGCAACTAAGAAAGCCATCACAAGACTATGGTACAAAGACGAACCACCGGCTGTGGAGCGGTGGCTGGGCATTGTGGAGGAGATTTATGTGATGGAAAGACTCACTTATAAACTGAGACTGCAAGAAGACCAGTTTGTTGAAAAATGGAGTGATTATAAAAGCAAGGATGATACCACCTTCACAACAAGCCAAAATGAACATTGATACGGAACAAATGAATATGGATGTATATATGTTGATACCTCTCCACTGTAACACTGTTTAAAGAAATGTTCAATAAAAAATAAGCAAAAAAAAATAAAAAGAATACTTTAGCAAGACATGCAGGAATCTTTTGGAAACAACTTAGTTACAAATTGCTTTTGGATTTCTAGTACATTCAAATGTTCAGGGTCATTGTGTTGACACATGATTTTAAATTTTCAGCCTTGTTGTTGTGTCATCATGTGACTCGACCACATGGACACACTGGGAAATTTAGTGACTATGCAAATCTGACAGGAACTCCCATGAAGCTAAAGAACTGTAACCATTTAAAAATCAGACTGGAACTGACAGCAGAACAATAACATAATTCAGGAAACAACCACCGACTTTGGGCAAAACTGATTTTAGACAAGGTACAACGAATGCCCTTCAAACACATGATTTCAATCGGCAGCTTGTAGTGAAAATGGAAGTAGATATTCTCGTAAAACACAGAAATATTTAGAAAATTCCCAGAGATGATTCTTGGAAATGACCTCAACCTTAAGCTTGAAATTCCCAGATAACTCTTTAGGGATTAGTGGAGGAGTACCTGGCTGCTATCTTTACTCTGAAAGAGGGAATGCGGTAATGAAAAATGTTGCTTGAGTGGTGAATGCTCTGTGATAGCTGAAAACACGCAAACAGTGGCTAAATTAATTATTTTGTTAACCAAAGCAACACAAAAATTCACAGAGCAACTGAGTGTGGGATGGCAACTGCTAGGGATAGTCCTCATTTGTGTTGCTGCATGTAGCCTCTAGTGCTTTATTACCACTCTGCTCAAGTCAGCAGGATACGTTTAATCATTTTTTTCAAGTCTTATCAGGGCTCATTGCTCAAAAATAGCTGTTAGGAATAAATGAGGAAGTTATGAAATGAATAGTGAACAGCTTGCCAGTACAGACTTCTGCCACCCATGTGATTGAAAACATAGAGGAACAACACACAGATTACACAGAAATCCAGCGCTTCTGTCACGCCTGTCATGACTATCTGGTGTTTTACATTTTGGCAGTCAAAGACTTCTTCGGACAACATTTTTATCTCTCCTTGAATGTGCTGAACTCTGTATTTGTCCTCATGACCAGTCAAGACAACAGCTGAGGCATCATTTTTAACAGCAACAAATCATGAAGTTCTTGCCTGTATTTAAATACAAACAATAACGTTTTTTTTGTTTGAAATTTCAATGCCTTGACCTGCACCCCTACGTGCTGAAGATGAGAAAACACGAGGGTGAAACATTTTCCAGTTCATGTTAAGCTGGTTGTATGTGCTCTTTAAGAGTTTTTTGTTTAACTTTTTACCAGCTTGCCAGATTTACATACAAGTCTAGGTTCACCTAAATGTTGTGGCAGTGCGCCCAACTGAAAAACTTAGGCGCAACAGTGCAACCAGTTAGTCTGAAGCTCTGTTACTGGTTAGCTTCCTAATAGCAACAACTACAGGGGTTGGACAATGAAACTGAAACACCTGTCATTTTAGTGTGGGAGGTTTCATGGCTAAATTGGACCAGCCTGGTAGCCAGTCTTCATTGATTGCACATTGCACCAGTAAGAGCAGAGTGTGAAGGTTCAATTAGCAGGGTAAGAGCACAGTTTGGCTCAAAATATTGAAATGCACACAACATTATGGGTGACATGCCAGAGTTCAAAAGAGGACAAATTGTTGGTGCACGTCTTGCTGGCGCATCTGTGACCAAGACAGCAAGTCTTTGTGATGTATCAAGAGCCACGGTATCCAGGGTAATGTCAGCATACACCAAAAAGGACGAACCACATCCAACAGGATTAACTGTGGACGCAAGACGAAGCTGTCTGAAAGGGATGTTCGGGTTGCTAACCCGGATTGTATCCAAAAAACATAAAACCACGGCTGCCCAAATCACGGCAGAATTAAATGTGCACCTCAACTCTCCTGTTTCCACCAGAACTGTCCGTCGGGAGCTCCACAGGGTCAATATACACGGCCGGGCGGCTATAGCCAAACCTTTGGTCACTCATGCCAATGCCAAACGTCGGTTTCAATGGTGCAAGGAGCGCAAATCTTGGGCTGTGGACAATGTGAAACATGTATTGTTCTCTGATGAGTCCACCTTTACTGTTTTCCCCACATCCGGGAGACTTACGGTGTGGAGAAGCCCCAAAGAAGCGTACCACCCAGACTGTTGCATGCCCAGAGTGAAGCATGGGGGTGGATCAGTGATGGTTTGGGCTGTCATATCATGGCATTCCCTTGTCCCAATACTTGTGCTAGATGGGCGCGTCACTGCCAAGGACTACCGAACCATTCTTGAGGACCATGTGCATCCATTGGTTCAAACATTGTATCCTGAAGGCGGTGCCGTGTATCAGGATGACAATGCACCAATACACACAGCAAGACTGGTGAAAGATTGGTTTGATGAACATGAAAGTGAAGTTGAACATCTCCCATGGCCTGCACAGTCACCAGATCTAAATATTATTGAGACACTTTGGGGTGTTTTGGAGGAGCGAGTCAGGAAACGTTTTCCTCCACCAGTATCACGTAGTGACCTGGCCACTATCCTGCAAGAAGAATGGCTTAAAATCCCTCTGACCACTGTGCAGGACTTGTATATGTCATTCCCAAGACGAATTGATGCTGTATTGGCCGCAAAAGGAGGCCCTACACCATACTAATAAATTATTGTGGTCTAAAACCAGGTGTTTCAGTTTCATTGTCCAACCCCTGTACATTATTATTATTAGTAGTATTATTATGATTTTTATTATTACAGAATGGCTGTAGAAATGGTCTGGCATTGGTTTCGTCTTGCCTACCTTAAAGTCTTACTGTTTTATTTGGTACTGTCTGGCCTTGGCAAAGTCTTGGATTAAGTGGTGTTGATTACAGCACTAGTTTTTATTGGCCCTGCAAAGGTTAACCACCAGGAAATTGGTCTGCAAAAACTCTGCAAGATTGCACTAAATTTGTTGCAACAACAATATACTAATGAAGACACAGTATATGTTAACGTGTGTGAATTTAAATAATTTAAAAATATATTCTTCAGGATCATACAGTGGACCTAAAAAGTGTCAGGTACCCTGGTAAAATGGCCGGTTTTAGGGATGTAAAAAAATAAGACCATGATAAATCATGTAAATCGTCAAACGTCAGCCTGATTTTTGTAACAGCAAGAAAAGATTTTAAAAGAAAAGAACTGTCAACCTGGCCACAGGTTTTACAGCAAATTATATTGATCTGTGGATTCACTGGACTGATGTGATTGTCTCACATCAGTCCAGCACATCTCAAAGATGCTCAGTTGGATTGGGGTCCTCCAACCATTCCTGAACAATTTTGGCTTTTTGGGAAGGGACTCCAGAGGGACAAGCCACAGTGATCAGGGAGGAACTGGTATTACGTACTATACACTATATAATATTGAACTACCACTAAGGGAACATTAACAGCATTTAGTTCTAAATTAGGACTTTCAAAATAAATAAAAAAACCAACCTGTCTACAGCTAAAAAGCTTTAAGAAGTTAATTACAGGCATAGTGAATATATTTTGTCTCTAGATCTGAATTATAAGTCCACAGTGCCCCATAATCAGGTAAGCATTGCACCAGGTGTATGGTTGGCAAAAGTAACCCTAAGATCTAAGAACTGTTACATTATTTTCATTCTGTAAAGCAAAATAAATCACTGTTCTTTCGTAACCTTCTAGCACACAATACTTCTCTGTTCACCGAATGCCAAACGGTCCAGTCATCACCCTCCATGCAACCCCCCACATCCCGATCCCCTCAGCAGTTCATCTCAGTCACTTCCCTTTGTGCTCGTCTTTCTCTGGATGAGAAGCTGCTGATGGTCAGTCAGATTAGCATGAAACCACTGGCAGAACAACTTTAAAACAAAGAAAGAACAGCTTTGTTTTTGTTGGTTTTTTCTTTTCTCGTTCTGATGATCCCAGAATTAAAGAAAGGAAACTGGGTAGACAGAAAGAGAACCATTCTGATGGCCAACACAGAGATGCTGTGATCACAGGAAAGCTGGGAAACTTAAAGGTTTTTTATTAATATTCGGTAACAGTAAACTCATTTAACTTGTAAAAAGAAATCATGCCTTAGTGTTAGGGTTAGTTTTCAGTGATGATTAGGGCTGCAACTAACAATTATTTTGCAAATCGATTTATCTGTTGACAATTTTTTAATCAGATAGCAACAGAAGATTTTTTATAGAATTTGAGTTCTGGATAGAGCATATTTAAAGACAAAGAAGGTTTTTTATTTAAATTCAAAGTGCATGCATTTTCTATACAATTTTTGACTAATTACTGCTCTGAGTGTGTTGTTCTATCAGAAATGGCATGCTTTACAGTCTGTATACTCCAGTTAACGATTATTCCATTATTAAATTAGTTGACGATTTTTTCAATAATCGAATAATCATGATTATTCTGATTAATTGTTTCAGCCCAAATAATAATTTGAGTTTTATGTTTCTATCTGTACGGCTGCTATCCAGGAACATATCGCCATGTTAAAGCAACCCATTAAACATACACTGTGACCCAGTGAACCTTCAAGCCCTGCCCAAACTCCACTCTGCACATCCATTCAAACTCTATTCAAATCTAAAGTGGCTCTAACAACCTCTCAATGGAGCACACAAGATCTCTGTATGAACACCATCTGCCTTATGTTATCAAGGACCAACAAAGCCAAGCAAGTTAAAAATACAACACTTTAATCTGAGCCAAGTTTAAAAGGCACCAACATAAGGTTACTTAGCAATTAGTGGCGGGCCAAGGGTGAACACACCACACATGTCCATCGCACCCTAAACTACGCAAGAGATTACAGCTGTTTTACATTTTAGGATGTCTTTCAACTAAAGGGCAAATGCCAGATTACATCTGTGGCAAAGTTGGGTTCTAAATATGTCGAGCACGCGTATTGGTTTTCTGTCATCTACAAAGGCAAATTCTGGTTCCAGGGTGGCAAATCGGGTTAACATAAACTAGTAATCTACATGAATGACAAGGGAAACATTTTTAAATGGGAAAGAAAATATAAGAGTTTTTTTCTATGTTTGAAAGCACTTAGCTATAAAAGAAAAAAAGACAGCACAGTTAATGGTTAAGCAGTTTTTAATGTACTGTCTACCATGCAATTGCCCTTATTTAACTCAACCAGCAGCATGGGAACAGACGCACAGCTTGGTCTGAAGGTCTAAAGATGAATGAAGGCCAGGCCAGCAGATCAACATACACACTTATTCATAGATGCTCAACAACTTGCTTACAGCTCCAGAGACAAAAGCTCGTTTTCACATACAAGCATCTGCCTCTTCACGACTATCACAAAAGATTTTCATATTCCATAGGCTAGCTGACAGTCAAATAAAGGGGTTGAGCGGTCAAAGAAATCTGAACATGCAGCCCGTGGGGCTGTGAAGGCATGAGGTGGCGGCGGGAGGCAGAGGAACAAGAGGGAAGTCCCACACACAGAGGCAGGATTTACTCGTAAAAAACTGCACTGCTGTGTAGAAAGGCAGTTAGCCAAGTAATAAAAAAAGTCAATTTCTTCCTGGTCTAATATGTGCCATGCTGAAATATCAAAGATCAACCACACAAAAGATCCACAGGCTGGAACAGGTATAAGAAGAACATATCAATTATAACCCTGGTTAAACATTGTAAATGGTAGTCAATTTTATTTCACTAAATACCAGAAAAGCAGGGTACTACAACATCTGAATTTAGTTTTTCTCATAAAACAGAAGTACAGCCAAAGCCAAAGGAAGCCATGGAATGAAGGAGAGAATCCTTGGCGGAGGTTGGTCAAAGAGAGAAAGCAGCAAACCAAAGACAGAAATAACAGCAGTCTGAACTGGTTAAAACAGAACAAACAGTTGTTCAAAAAGTCCATGTGTTGTGAAAATGTTCTGATCTCTGTCATTTGCAGCTCTCACAGCAACATGCAAAAGGAAGACGATGCTGGCATGAACCTGTTATTAAACCACAAGTAGGCTTAAATTACGCTGACATTATTACAGTCTGCAACAGGCGCTCCAACCGCTGTCATCTATAGAGATCAAGGCTGGGAGGGAAAACATGAGGGAGGACTGGTGCAAGGAAGCCAAGAAGTACTCTAAATGTCAACACAAGCTAAATTAATTCGGCAACCTCGTGGACGATTAATAGAGAGCCGTAAACTCGTCACTGACAGGACAAGCATCCCAAACAGATCCACAGATGATACAAATTATCAAGAAATGAGGTCTGGGGTTGAAAAAGAGACAGATGTGTTGCTGATGTTCACCTGTAATTTTTCACCTTTCACAGATGCACCAAGAAGACGGTTGGTGGCCGGAATGGACAATCTTCAGCTTGACCTGATCTGAACGGTGACTTGCTGGTCAGCAACAGTCAAATCTTCTTCCAATGCACCAAACAAACCTGCTACTAGGCTGCACAGACAACAACCCTCTTCAGTGTGGACGTTACAACTGGAAGAAGACTCAAAGTTGGCTATTTTTAGTGTCATTCTGGTGTTTTAAAACGAAGTTAGGCCCCCACAGATACCAGGATGGCTGAAGGCAATATTGCTCTGTTTCGTTCTTTCAAATTTGTCTTTCAAACATCTGTCTGTTCAAGACGTACTGGATTTATAAATGTTGGCAGCCTTTTGATAATCTTAGATAATCTGCTGTGGATTCCAAGACTCGTGTTCACAGTTAGCAATGTTAAGCTCACTAATTTACGATAAAGACACGTTAAAGTGTCAACTCCAAATCTTTTTGTCTTTGAAATGACCAAAACCGTTTTTACAGCATCTTCTCTCTTACAGACAAACACACACAAACACACAGGACTTGACATAGCTGTTCACAGTGAAAAGGCTAGAAAGAAATATTTGGAATACTGCTTAATTGTATCTCTTCTTTCTTTATGTAAATAGATTTACTAATCAGCAGATGTGATTTACTGGAATGAGTTACCAACACAGACACACTTCAGAGCTACTTTGGCTGTGTTTGCCCCAAGTATGGTAAATTATTCACAGGGCTGCCATACAGGGAACATACAGGAGCCAAGAACTGAAAACACCCACAGTTAAAGCAGCATCTGACAAATAAGCTTCATGTGGGTAAAGAAAACAAAGTAGTCTTAATTTATTAGGACTACTTGACACTCTTGACAAATTAGACACATGCTGCTATAGGCAGTCTTGACAATTTAATAAAATCATGGGAAACTATTTTATAACCTGTGTTGAAGACATGTGTTTCGCGTATCTGAAGAAATAACTCGGTACGAAAATTCTTGTTTCTGTGGCAAAGGCTTTCAGTATGAAATGAAGAACCAGTACAGTAGTGTACAACTCTACACTGACAGTGGTCCATTGCACATCTTAATGTTGCATGCCTTAAAAACAGTAATGAAGCTTTGTCAAGACCAGAATGAGTGTGAAAGAACAGCACACTTGCAGAGCATTCATGTCAGGACCAGCACAGTAACACATTATAGCCTAGTCTCCTCTCCAAGGGTTCAGTGGCTGACTGGTCTGCCCACAACAAGCACTTATATTCATTCAGCTGCCATTCATTGAGTTCCATGGCTTTCTCCATGAAAACACAGACTACTGTGAGTCAGGAGGCCAGCATGTCTGCACAGTGAGCGCAGCAGTTTCATGTCTACGAGCTGGACTTAGCTACGCTGCCAAAGTTGGTGTCTGATAGCCAGCATCTGCTGGGTGGGCTCATTCCACCGCAGCGCTGCAGAGGCTAGGGTGACCCTGGGAGCAACCCTACACCTCTGCAAGGTGGGCAGGGGCAAAACAACACAACATCACTACTGGTGATGCACATCACCCTCAACCATGACCTTTACAGAGACCCTTACATGCTCGTCATTTTAATCTCCATCTGTGATCCACAGAGCAGCAGAAGGCTCACAAGTCTCCCGTCGACTCAGAGATTAGCAACAATAGAGGGAAAGATGGTGACTATAAATGGATAGTATGATGGACAGACTGATACATTAATGAATGGATTGAAAAAAAAAACCATCAATGAATGCTGAGTAAGGAAAAGAGAAAAAAAAAACAGATAAACAGAAAAACTGATGGAAGCCAACATTTGGGTGATAGGATTGACCCAACTAAGTCCAGGTTATGTTATGAGATGACAAAAATACTGAAGTAAGACAAAGATGGAATGGATCCCTGATGGATGCTGCAGTCGACTGAATAACAGACATGTTGGTCTTAGCCGGCCAACAGTAGCTTTAAAACAGGATGAGTGGAGATTCTTTAGTTTCACTATGACTGTCCATGCTTTTCACAACCAGAGGAAGACCAGCTAAATTTGTATTTGTGAGTGAAAGAACAGTGCAGAGGCCTTCTTTCAGCCAGCTAAACAACAGTGTGCAGCAACGAGTGAGAGAGCAGCACTGCAGTGCTACTTTCTGCTCCAAACTCCAGTCAAACCAGAACTTCCTAGGTCGTCTCGTTGAAAGGACTCTGAACCGTAGGAAAAAAATATTACAGAAAGTTTTCAGCAGCTTTTAAAACAATAAAAATAAGACCTTGCTATACCTTGATACCAGTAACTAAACTGTACCAACCAGAATTACTTACAGTATATGTTTTAGACTACTTTGCCTTCAGAAACTTATCCCTTAACAGAACCCTAATTTAATAGCAAAGACCAAAGCAGTGGGCCAGTCCAGTCACAGAAAATAAAATCCAAGGCTTCAGTCAAGTGAATGTATAAAGAGTTCAATTGTTTTTGAGTCACATTTGAGACCTTTAACCCAGGGTACACTGCTGTAACAGCCTCCTTGTATTCATGTTTCATGTGATGCCATGTTTAGACATGGTTTGTTGTAAAGTTCACCCTAGGATCTCAGAGAAACCCGTCACAGAGTCGTGCTAGTAAAGTTCTTAAAGCCTGATGAAGAAACGGCAGAGTGAGTAAAAAACGTGTCTTCACCTGACTGCAAGAGTGGCTGTATTCTGGCTGATTCGATTTTCAAATGTAACGGCTATATAATGATCAGAAAAGTTATTAACTTCTCATTATTAGGCATCAAATTTGGATTTATTATGAGGTTCTGATGCAACAATTAATGTTTAAGTGGGATGTTTTTCTGGAACGTGTGGGAATAAAAGCTTGCTGAAGAGTTATGCATCGACATCTTTCTTCAGACAAAGGTAGTTTCTCATGATTATTAGTGAGCTGACAGTGATCCAAATTAATACAGGGATTAAGCGTCTTATAGCACTGAATCCCACCTACCCATAAGGCCCTAGACAATACCCTTCCTCCTGACAAGCGGTTATGGGAGCCAGCTCTTATCTTAATTTCATGGACATGAGTTCTGAGGGCTGCTCAGATATTTCTAATCAACTCAGACCTTAACGTATCAGCAGGTGCTAGTTTAAAATTTAACCGGGGCGGGGGCAATAACATTTATTTCCATACTTCCTTTCCACCACACAAGACTGTCAAACCCCAGAAACAAAATTCGGGGGTGAAATGATGAGGCCGGAGCTCTAACACCGTCCAACAACGGGAAACGGGAACGCTCCACTCGGGGTTTTTGCCCGGGCCACAACCCCCTCCTAGCCCTTTTGTCCCCCCCTACAATTCTATAACTTTTGGTTGGCACTGGGGAAATAAACCCCATAAAACAGAAAAGGGTTTTGGTTTTTCTGCCACAGGCTGACAGAGGTCATCCCCAGCAAGCTGATTTCCAGGCAGTAAGCTTTTGCAGATCTACACCCTCAGCCATTAGTGAAGTCATTCATTATGTGAAGGACATAATGAAATCATCACAACCATGCCTGGATGCTAGGGTGTCTACCTCACCAACAAACCCAAGTAATGAATTTTGATTTAAAATACTTACCCCCAAAAAAAAAAAAAAAAGGGTCCCCCTTAGGGGGGACCTTTTCCCTCCCCCTCTTGGAATGCAGACTAGAGGCCTCCCACCTTTTTTAGCCAAGAGTCAGAGGAAGCACTGGGTTCCTCCCAGTGAGAGCAAAAAGGGGAAAGCAGAAAAACCCAATACATAATGGGGGTTTTTTCAGATTATTTTTTTTGGGCACCCTTTCAAATACGAAAAACAGCATTTTTATCTTTTTATTTACAATCACAAAATACCAAAGCACCTAAGAAAATTTTTTTAACCGAAAAAAAACCATCTTACTGAAAAAATTTGGGAAAAGGGGGGGAAAGCCCCACCATCCCTGACAAGAAGTAATATGATTTTCCCATAAAAATTTTTGGGTTTTTAAAAAACCCCTTTTCCTACTATACTCTTTTTTTCACAATTTTCACCCTGAGTGGCATTCTTCCAAACCAGCGTAGATGTTTGACTGACATAAGGTTTTGGGTGTAAAGATTTCCCACATTTTTAACCATTACAGCCCCAGAAAAACACATGCTTTTCACAGACACGCCCCTGAGTACACCAGGGTTTAATAAAAGGGGTTCACACCCCTTTGAATTTCTAAAAACTTTGGTGTTACATTACAAACACAAACATCAATGTATTTTGTAAGACAGTTCAAACGCCAAACCCATTCCCAAAATCCTAAAGCAGGGGGAAAAATTAAAAAGGGGTTTTTTAATTTTTAGGGGTGCACAGACTGATCGGCCCCGATTTCCTTAATTATATCTGAGAGCACGGCCTCATGTGCGGAAAAAAAAAATTTAAATTTTTTTAAAGGGGGTATATTGTTAAAAGTTTTTTTCCAAAAAAAAAATGGGAAAACCTTTGAATTGCATAGTGCCCTTTTTTATACCTACAGTGTCACTTTTTAAAAAGGTTTTTTTAAAAAATGGGTAATTGGTGTCGGGCCAAAAAACAAAAACCGGTGCACCCAAAAATTTTTAAAAACAAATAAAAACATGGAACATCTGGTGCACATTTGTAGTCAGCCCCTTTCACTCGGATAGGTTTCTCTTCCGCCGAGACTGGAAAGCCGAAGCAAGATGGGTCTACAACCATGGAGTTAAATACAGATGTAAAAAAGCACTTTTCAGATTTCTGTTTGAAAAAAAAAAGGTGTACAAAAAAAAACACAAAGCAGATTTTCTTCTGTGAGCCACTGTATACTAAGACTAAGCCACAAGGTGATTTTTTACAATAACAAATATCAATATAATTATTCACCTTCATCTGCCTTTTTCATGTAAGACATTTTGACCTAACCACAAATGCATTAACAAATGCTACATTCAGTTTGGATCAGAAGAGATCAATTCCAGTCCCTGAGAGCTGGTGTGTCCCTGTTTCAACACAGCTTCACTATTTGAATCAGGTGTGTTGGAGCAGGGACACGTCTCTAGAACATCGTTTGTTCCGGGCAGCCTAATAAACAGATGCATTAGTAGAACTGAGCTATCCTTAACACGTGTTCAGGCAAAATAAACTAGCTTGTTTGGGAAAAAGTGGCTGGGCTGAGGAGTAGTGGAATTTGGCCAAGTGCTGAGTCTCCCACGGGTGGCAGGCTAGGCAGAGGCTTGGCGGCCGTGTCACCGCCCTGGACACTGCAGGGCAACTAGGGTTCTGTGGTTCCTCTGATCACGCAGCAGGGCCCGGTTCACTTCCTGGAGTGGAGGAACTGCGCGCTCAGGGTGTGGGAGTGGAAGTAGTGAGTTGGGTCACGGGAAAACTCATGTTTTGCATATCATAATTTGATGCCTGTCGTATTTCTTAGGTATAGTTTGAGGTCTTAAATAGCCATTGTGTGTAAAACTATGTATTTGTAGCCCATAGCCAAATGTTTTGCGCTGTAAAGTTTTCTGGTCACCTCGTAGTAAATGAATGCTCAGTCACAGGTTATTTTACCCTCCGGTCAAATAAAATCACTACGTCGTTATTAAGCCATTGTCAATGCCACACTTTTAAAAACTTTAACACATGCTAATTTTATTTTTTTACGCGACAGTGAAAGTCTCTGTTGCTTTTCTAGTTCTTACGAACACAAATATAAGTTCACAAGTAGAGACAATAAACGTGTAACCTACTCACTTGAATCGGAGCTGAATGGTGTCTTCTTCACACTACTGCTTCTCCAGCACTTTCTTCGAAAAACGAACCTTCATCTTTTTTCATTCCCCCCTTTTAATATGTCTATACGGGATTTGTTTTTAAGTGGAGTTTCCAAAAAACTCCTCCAGTATTATCCCTAGAGCATGCCCCTGAATCTGGCGGACTTCATCCGATAAACACCACTAGAGAGAATGCGCAAACGTGATCTAAGGAGTCCAGTAAAAGAGTATGGATTGGGTAGTGATGGGTTCGGTGAACGGGGCGGGATGAAATACCAAAATAGTGTACAGCTGAGCGCACATTGTGCGTAAGCATGGGGTTGAGACAACTAGTTTGTGACTCTCTAAAAGACCACGGAAAAAGGATCGGCACAAAGGTGGGAGTAGACGAGAAACAGGAGTCATAATAAGCAGAGGTGGGCCAAACGCAACAATAATATGGATGGAGAAAGACACAAGCCACAAGTTGTAGTGAGGGACAGGGGGATAACGGAGAGAGTCAGAGGACAATTAGAGAAGAGAAACAAATTTCAGTGTACTATAACAGGGAACGGACTGACTGAAATCATCGAAATATTATCAAAGGGAGGCCAATATCAAGGACAACAAACATAGAAGAAAACGCACAGAACTAATAAAGCTCAGATAGAGAGTAGGGGGGGAAAATAGGTGCAAATGGGAAGAAAGAATAATAGGAGAGAGGGGTGGATGTAGGTGGAGAGAACCGGATCAAAATGGGAGGGTGATATGACGTGGAATGGTATGGTGCATATATGGCGGATTTGGAGTGTGATTGTGAGACAGGTAGGGGGTGGAGAAGGCGAGGGGGAGAAGAAAAGGGGAAGGTACGGGAGGGGGGAGGACGGGCTGCTGCTGGTATTGATTATTCCCCTCCCCCTTCTGTTTTTGCGTGTCTAATTCTTTCCTTTTTTAAACCGTTTTTTTTTTTTTTTGACCCACAGCCACCTTTTTATTTTTCTCATTTATTACTTTTTTATTTCGTTTAATTATCACCTTCCATTTATTTGTTTTCTTCGACGTTTGAATTTTTCAGGCTTATCTTATGCTATCAATTGCATGATCCCTGTGAATTATTTACTTATAAAACTCAATAATGTGTGTGCTTACACTGTTCTTAAGTAGTGGAGTCTACTCTGAGTCCCCCACGGCAAAAACAGAAAAAACCAACTAGTGGTGCAAATGGCACGTGGAGGCACGACACTAAATAAAAGCGCGTGCGAGTGAATATAATGAATGAAGTAATTTTAATGGATCAAGTGTATTGAATGGATGAATTAATGAATGAATTAATGAATGGATTAATGGATGGATGGATGAATTAATTCAAAACTATGTTTTCTGCTTCTCATCGGCCACAATGCAGTGGTCCAGTGGCTTTGTGAACAAGATTCAGGAATGCGCTAACAATAGATGCACCCCTCCATTCATGGATCCTTGTGTTCGTGCACTGCAAACCAAAATGCTGAGGCACTTGTGTCTTTTGTCCCCAGCATTGAATACCATGTGAGATACATTGTCTGTGAACAATGGGAAGCAGCCCTCAGTTGGCATCTATTCATTCTGAACCAAGTCAGATATGTGTGTGTTTAGCTATATCGTAAGATCAATATTTGAAAATAGATTATAGTCCCATAGAGCACAAACACACTTTATTGAGGAAGTCCTACATTTTAGCACACATTATCTACTTACTTTAGGTTGACACCAGTGGGGGTATTGAGGCCAGATTAGAACTCGATTTCTACTTTGGGTTAAAAGTCACACAAGATTGACTAAAGCTGTACTACGAGAAAAAATATACAGTAAAGTGTATGATTATTAGTATGATGAACTGTATTTAAATAAACTATTTCGTATATAATGTCACAATCCCACCACTAGATGTCAGCAGAGGAAAACTTCACACCTTGCCTCATTCATTAAACAAGAAACTGTTTTCGGCGTTTTTCGCGAACATTATATTCTTTCTTAGAGTCATAACGGAACTGACAACAATTAACTGACGATGAATTGATTAACTCTTCAAAATTATTATTCTGCTTTCAAGCAATACATGTGTGAGGCGGGGCGTTATGAGTTGCAGTAACAAGGTTGCCAGGTTTCCTCAACGTTGACGTTTGCGGCATTTGTAAGATCCGGCATAGCTATCCCGTTTGGCCTGTAAACTATTCAGAAAATACTCCTTTATTCATTTATTTACTTATTTATATTTTTCTGTAATTTATTTCTCGCTGTAATACAACAATAACCCAACGACGTGCATTGAATTGATAAATATATGCCTAAATAAATATTTTAATAAACAGCAACATTTTGCATTTTATTATTAGATGTATGCGTAGACCCACGACGCACGATTCCTGGATTTCTGAAGGTGTTCTTGTCTCCGATGTGGCAACCTGGCTCGCTGCTGAACCGCTCTGTTCGGCTGGTAGCGGCGGAGCTGTGTTTTCAGAGTGGGAGATGGACTGAGGGAGGGCGCTCTTCAGACCAGCGCTCCCGATAGCATTGCTATATACCAACAGACGATTTCAGGTCGTCGAATCACAAGAAAACATTGTGCCGTTATCAAGTCTTTCACATCCCACTCTAAACACACTAACACGGCATTGATGGTAATGTATGCAAGGAAACAACCGAGACTCGGCGATGGGTAAACATCATTTTCTTACTCTGATTTTTTTCCCTTTTCCTCGTAGCTACGCGTTGACAATCCGCCATTTTTGCCGAAACCAAATTAAGTATTTTGAAACTTTAAACGTACTGCTTTCCCAGCACTGTAAAGTCGTTTTTCGACGCTGGCACTGAACGCTTCTCACTCTCTACTGTTTTGTTTTCTATTTTCAGGTGCGACCGAAGAGATTCTCAGCCCTATCAGGTACTTGTTAGCTAACCGTAGCCTGCTAGCTCGCTAGCAGCAAATAAGATTAAAATGGACACTCTAGCTCAGGCTTCTAGAAAGCACGGGCCGCAGTCAGTGCGGAAAATAACACGAAAAGTAGTGGGTATGCTACCCGAAATACGGGATAAAGCATAGGAAATATCCCCAAGGTAAACATTTGAATGCCGATATAACAAACAGCGACATGAGTCCGTCGAAGGAAGAGGTTTAGGGAAAGGGCAGAAGGAGTTTTACTGCAGATCAAAGCTAACGATAGCTTGGGACTGCTAGCCATTCCGATTAGGGCCCAGCCACAATCTGTCATTTCAAAGATAAAGTCAGCTTAGCTTTTTACGCAGGCGTCGTTATGAAATCTTCGTAGGACCAACATTTCCAACCAAAACACACAAACATAGTTGGCAGTAGGGGCAAATGTCTGTGTTTTGAAACGTTGTTTACGTTACTATTATATAATTAACTCGTCGTGTTTAGAGGTTCAGGGAAAAAAGACAATTAGACCTAAATCTGAAAAGAACTGAAAAGCTAATTCTATTATTTAAGCTGCTGAATTGAGGTAAACTCAAAGGTCTTAGATTCAGAGCCAGTATCTGATTGACAGATATCGGTGGAAAAAACAAACCCCTTTCAATGATGCCACCCTCATCCAGATAGCACTGATTTTAAGAAAGCTATCTGACTTTTTATGCTAATTTAAGATACAGACTTTAAGAATGTTTTGTCGTCTATAACATCCTTATTGGGAGTCTGATTTTTAAAAAGCAAGTCATCATTAACTGTGTTATCATAGAGCACAATACTGATGGTCGGTAAGAGGAATTTATTTAAAGGTCTGTGGATTAACATTAGGTAAATACATTTCTGTGATGCTCACCAGTCAAGCCTTTCAGAGTTTCGGGAAATTACAGGGCTTTTTCTTTATATACAAAGCCAGTGTGTAAACACCAGAATGAATGGACCTAAGGACCGAGACTGTGGTAAAAACTCAAAGTTACCACAGGCTTACAAACAGTCTTTAGAAATGATGCAATAACCTGTCTAGGACATTAAGTTAAACAATTGTATTGGAGCAGACAGGTGCTGTGACAGCTGGAAGTCAGCGTTTGATATATCGCTTTGTTTTTTTCAAGAAACAAGCAGCTTTAAGGGCCAGATGATGATGAGTTCCTTTATTTGTGTCTCCAGACTCTCAAATATTCGTCCAAAAGCCATCCAGGAGGGGAACATCGTCACGAGAAGACACGCGACCCCACTGATGTCACTCCCCCCTGCAAAATGCTCAGGAGGTCTGACAGCCCAGAGAGCAAACACGCGGACGGCACAGGCCACAGCAGAGCAAAAGCTGTCCACACACACCACGTCAGAGAAAGGGATGGAGGTGAGATGGCTGCAGATATTCACAAATGGGTTTAGGTTTTAAAACGACACACTCCGGCAGTGCGATACCTGCAACCGGTTCCATTTCTCTCTCTGATAGTCGAGAGAAGAAATTTTGGGGTCGTGAAAAAAGAGCTGCAGTAAAACAGTTTTCTTGTGACCGCCTCGACGTGCATTTGAGTGCTGAGGGATGGATGCGACGGCTTTTAAGGATCTTGTTCCTTTTTGCGTTTTCATTTGGACTTGGTCAACATTTTTGTTTTTAGGAGTGGGTTAAATTTAAATTAGTAACGCAAAAAACTGTAATAGAGCAGATTTGAGGTGTTCTCCTTTACGTGATGATACAACCATAGAAGAACTGAACATTTCTTGCTTTTTCCAAATTAGCTTATTTGTAATTGAGGTTGTTGAAGCCATGCAAGCTGTTAGTGTTGAGTTACAAAAGGGAAATTCCAATGTTTTATCTTTAGTAACACCTAAACATTTAGAGTTTTTTTCCTTCCTAATTTTAATATTAAGGCACATTTGGGACCCAGCAGCTGTGGGCTGACCTCAGAGCTGTACTGTGAATGAAATTCAACCCAGCCAGGCTTTCCTTAATGTTTGTTGGCACAACCTAAAACCCAGATCAGAATTAATTGGTAGTATGACACACATCAGTGTGTTTGTTAACCCAGGCTTTCCTCTAGGCACCGTGTGGACTTCCTTTAACAGCTATAACTTGAAGCTTCATTTGAAAATGTCTGTGCACACTTCATTTATAGATAAACTGTCTTACCTATCAGATTGTTTGAATGGAGTTAAGACGGTAGAGGAACACGGCAGGCAGGGTGTGTGCATACAGTTACGACTGCATTGGCATGTAACACAGTTGTGGCCGAAAGTGTTGGCACCCCTGACATTTACTCAGAAAATAAAACATTACTTGCAGAAAATGATGGCAGATGCACATGCTTATTTATTTTGTGTTTTGGAACGGCACCAAAAGCAGAGGAGAAAAAAAGCCAAATTTGACATAATTTCTTGCAAAACTCCAAAAATGGGCCGGTCAAAATGATTGGCATCCTTTCAAAATAGTGAGAATTAATAAAGTTGTTTCAAGCATGTGACCTACAGTCAAGTATGGTGAGGGTTCAAAGATGGTTTGGGTTGTTTTGCTGCCTCTGGCACTGGGTGCCTTGAATGTGTGTAAGGCATCATGAGATCTGAAAATATTATCAAATCACACATGAGGGCCCAGTGTCAGAAAGCTGGGTTTACATCCTAGGTCTTGGGTCTTACAGCAGGACATTAACCCTAAACATACTTCCAAAAGCATCCAGAAATGGATGAGAACAAAGCGCTGGAGAGTTCTAAGGTGTCCAGCAGTGAGTCTGGATCTAAATCCCATGGAACATCGTGGAGAGATGGGAGAAGGCTCCCTTCAAATATGAGACCTGGAGCAGTTCGCAAAACAAGATAGGTCCAGAATTCCAGTTGAGAGAAGCTTGTTAATTTCAGCTCTTTTTTTCTAAGGGTTGTGCAGCCAAATATTAAGAGGAGGGAGCCAGTAATGTTGTCCTGCCCGTTTTTGAAGTTTTGAGTGAAATGATGTCAAATTTGGCTTTTTTGCCTCTGCTTGTTGGTTTTGTCCCAATAAAAACAGAGGAAATAAACGTGTGTAAACAACACATTTAACTAGGAGTAATGCTTTATTTTCTGGAAAGATTTCAAGGATGCCAACACTTTTTGCCACAATTGTATGTGCAAAGCATAAGTTATTGACAAAACCAGAATAAGTATGTGAAGTTCAATTTTTTCTGTATATCTATACCGACACTGAATCCGTTTGCTTATTTGTGTTAAATCCAAAATCTACGGGTTTGGATGTTTGGTTCAATTTAAACGATACTCGGTTTAGTCGAAAGGAAAAAATTATATAAATATTAGATCACGTATTTCAAAGATTAGAAGATAAAAATACATCTGTGTGTCATAACTCCGTTTCTCTTTCCAAGTGGCAAACCTGTCATCACTGTTTTAAGTGTGGTATGCTGACTTTAAAGATAGTTTTTAGTTTTGACGGTCATTTGTTCAGTCAGCTGGAATCTAACACTGTGGTTTAATACTTCTACTGAACCATAGCTGGAATGTTGTGCACTGGGACATGATTAGAAAAAGAAATGGTAACTGAGACGAATAATTTATACCAAAAACTGACATCATCTGCTCTGGGCTGAGCTGGGTTTTCAACATTCATTTTGCTTGACAGACTTCCTGACGCCTAGAATTAGGGCTGTGCATTTAATCCCATCCTGGAGCCGCAGCCTTTGGTCCGTCAGCGGGATGTGACCTGCTGCAACAAGGCCCAGCTTTTATCTGCGAGTTCAAGGACAGTTTCCAGCTGGAAAATTCCAAATTAAAAAACTTTTCTTTATATCTTTAAGTTTAGTCCAGCAAGCAGTCAACATTAACCTTTAGAAATATGTTGTTAGCCAAAGTAGCAGAGTCATGTCAGTACAGGGAGTAAGTAAGCTAGCATTATCCAGCCGCTTCAGCGAGCTATAATGTGAGAAGATTTAGCAGCATCCCGTCAAGATGTTTTCTTATAGCCTTCCTGCCATTAGTGGTCAATAATTTACACTGTGGCAGAGCAGTTGCTGTGAAACTGTTGCTCTCCAGGTGTGTTTCCTCTACAGGGACCAGGGTAGTTTTCTGGGCCCATTATTACCCCCCCTGCAAGTCCAGTACATCTACCAGAGTTTAAACAGGACAGAAATGTGTCCTGGGTAATGGACCTGGTTGTGAGGTAGCTATTTTGTTAGATTACTTTTTAGTGATGCAAGTCCGCATAAAGTCATGGCCTTATGGCCTCTGGTTGTATTTAAAGTTGAGGTAATATTTTTGATCAAGCTGGACACTGCTGGTTTGTGGTCCGAGGTTTATTATGTTCCCTTATTGGTTGTAAACGTTACGCTGAGCATCCATGTGCTGTTTCTAGCTTACCTAAGTGACTTCAGCTAGTGGTGCTACATGTGAGGGAGGCTGGCTGTTTTATTGTTTGCATCGTTGTCCTGCGGAGCTGCTGCAGTTGAGAGGAGCGTTGTTCCTCTGACCTGAGCTTTCCCTCCCAACACCCAACAACCACATACACCATCCAGACCTAGTGCAGGGTTAAAACATGGCACCTCACCTTTTTACTCTCTTTCAATCTGTTTTTTTTTTTTATGAGGGTGTTCAACTGGAGAAAAAAGTATATATCCCAAAATTATTACTTATTCTCCAGTTTTAACAGGAGTGTTTTGGTTGTATTTGATCTTGTTTCATCTGTTTTTCAAAAAACAAGCATATAATGTAGGACATTACGGCTATGAATGCAAACAGTTATAGGTTTAGTCTGATTTCTTCTGCTATATGAAAGCAATATATTAATTTCTATGTTTGCTGTCAGTAGTACAGACCCTGGTCCTCATGTTTCAGGTGTTTCCTTGCTGCTCCAGGCCTGACCTAAATAGGTGGGTGATTAGCAGGGTTCTGCAGCACTTGGTGAATGAGGAGGTCATGGAAACATTTGAATCAGGTGTGCCGTAGCAGAGAAACATCTAAAACATGAAGGGCCCCAAGGAGCATGGTTGAGACCCACTGCTCTGTAGAAAAGGATTATTAAATCTACACTTTTTTTTAGGTCGCTTGTCTGTTAAACCAGAAGTGCGATACTCCAGTCCTCTGGAGCTAATATCCTGCAACTTTTAGATGCTTCCCTTCTCCAACACACCTGCATTAAGTAAACAGCTTATTCCCAGGATATTCAGTAGCTCCGTAGAATAAAATAAACTGCCACACGTTCTCGTATTTAGTTGACAAAGAATGGTAGTCCCAGTAAGAATGGGCCAGTAGCAAGTGTAGATCATGGGATCAGGGATCTGTGTAAAAGTTTCCCCAACCTAACCCAATCTGGTCAGTGAGAAGCAGGACCTGGTTACCTGGAGCTGAACACAGTGAGATGCACATCAGAAGGAACTGAGTTCAGTGTACGTTTCTTTTTAACCAACTCTGTGTTTGGGTTGTGGCTAATCAACTTTCCACGTGGCTACTGGAAATTGCTGACAGCCACGGCAGCTAATGACCTTCGACCCCAGAGAGAACCCCGCTGCTTCATTGACAGATTTAAGAAACAATGCACTGCTGCGTCTGTGTCGTTAATGTTCCTCGTGCCGTTTCAGCGACAGAATCATTGGTTAAAGTTTTATTGCTACTCTGTCACTGAGCGAGACCTCAGCCGACCCAGATGGAGCGTCAGTAGCTGCTGCTCAGTATCAGTGACTCTGCTTTAGACACCACAGTGGAAAAGCTGACACACAAACGGCCGTGGTAGATGAAAGTTGTGGGAAAATAAGTGCCAGGTCTCATAGTTGAGGAGCGCATAGGACAAAATCATTAAAAGGCTTTTTATTTTATATTAGAACAGACTGGTGTTGAAAGCTCAGGGTACAAAGGATAAAACACCAACTTTGCTGTAATAAGGTCAGCTTCCTGTTATCTGGTTTCTCTTTGGTTTCTAAAATAAATGTGATTCAGATTTTATTTTCCCAATAATCAAGGAGCCAGAACTGTTGCTGTAGATTCAACGTCTCTGACTAATAAATGGTCTACTGTGAACAGCAGCCAGCTTAGTAGCAAACAGCCTCGATGGCATTTTATTTTCACTCAGCTGCAAATCACCTTAAAATGAGCTCTTTTTTCATGCAACGTTACTGCAGTCAAATTAAGATCTTACATAAATCCTCAGTATCTGGACGTCAGGCCCGAAAGGTCTAATTTAGTTTGGTGGCTTTTATGTTTAGTGGTCTATGACCAAATGTGCCTGCAGAAGTTTGGACGTGAAAAGCTTGTTTCTTGACTTCCTCTTGTATCTCTGTTCAGAAATCTGCTCTCTACATGGGGTTCAGCAGACCTGGATGTGGCCTGTTGCCTGTTCAGAGCTGCTTCTTCAGTCAGTGCCGGTTTAATTTCCGCTGGAATGTCGGTCAGTTTTATCTTTTTAGAATTTGTCATCAAGTTGTTAAAGTAACTGTTCTTGGGACAATTGGATTACTTGTCAAAAGGTTAAACATTATAGCAGGACTTTCCTGCCCCACAGGTAGTTCTGGTGGAGAGGCTGCTGGAGGAGCATTGTAGGGTTGTCGTGATACCAATAGAAAAGTACTGGATCAGAGATCTTGCTGGCGCTCGCTACAACGCGCCACAGTGCTGCATGGCGACCTCAGCTTGGCTTCAGTTCACCACGGCGGCGAACGATTGCTTGTGATCTTGCTTGATTTTTAAATTCCGATGGGTTTAATGAGCCGCCAGCCCAGTAACTTGATTTACAGAAAACGGTCGGTGTTCTGGCTAACTAAGCCACTTTATTAGATTTTCCCACCATGGTGCATGTTAACAAGCTACATCTATCTGTGGCGTTATCTGTGGGGTATTTAGTTTAAACACCTAGTCCTTCATTCAGTCATTTCTACAGTTTTAGTCGCTAGCCTATGAGGTAATAATGTAGTTTGGGTTGTAAACAGCCACATGTGAGTGCTTTTCTTTAGTTGACATAAAAGGGGCCAGTAGCAAGTGTGGTTTGTGGGGATATCTTCTGCTGAGGGACATCTGGGAATAGGGATGTGTGCAAAGGTTTTCCCAACCTAACCAGCTGGTGGTCAGTAGGACCAGCCAGGCCACCAGGACCTGCTTGCCTGAGCTGAACACAGTGAGAGCAGAAGGAACTCAGAAGGAGCAGGTGTTAGTCCTGGATTATAAGTAGCTACTTTATGTACACAACCATCGCTAAGCTACTGCTTGTTTTAGTCGGCAGAATTAATCCTTGGAGTTCTTTGTCTAGGCTTGTAAAAAACTACATTTTACAGTTTAAACCATTTAAGCGTCGTTTTTCTAACCAACGCTGTAATCGGGTTGTGGATAATCAACTTTGTGTGTGGCTAATAGAAGTTGCTGACAGTTAACCTTAGTGGCTAATAACGTTTAACCCCAGAGAGAACCCGCATAACCCACGTGGAGATGCTGATGGCCTCTCGTTTAACGTTTTAAGCCGGTAACTGTTTCAGTTTTGTTTGAGTCTCCAAACTTCTCTTCTTTTTAAATTTTGGGCCATATGGAGTTTAAAATTAAAAAAAATACAAAATGTTGCCATATTAAGCATGAATTACTGTTAAATAACAGCACAACCGACAATAATAGGTAATCTCACACTGTTTAGAAAGTCATTCATTAATCATACAGAAACATATCCTGGCCAGAGTTGCAGGGGGGCCGTGACCCGGCTCCAGCAGTCAGTGGGTGAGAGGCAGTGGTCTCCTATGTCCAGAGAGCAGGACATCCAGTGGACTTCCATGTTTTATTAGTAGCAGCAACGTATGCTGTTAACTGATATAAGTAAGGACATTATAGGGAGACAAATACTACAATACTACAAAATATGACCAAATGATCGCATAGGGTTCCTACGTAGTCTGGTGAAGTTTGGAGTTTCAAGATAAGAAAATACATGTTTTGGAAAACATTTCAGTATTTCCAGACTTTATTCCCTTTCAAATTGTCCAATCAGTGTATCTATCTGTCTGTCCAATAATATTTCCATTGCAGCTGGGCAGAAATATGTTTGAACCCCGACCTAAGGCTGAGGTGCCTTAGCTGGGGATGCCATTAAAGGCAGCTGGATCCCACATAGCATGAATGTCCTACAATACGACATTGAAAATTTTTTTTCGACAGCCCTAGAGATAAAAGGGATCATTTTGAGTGAACAATGTGTGACCAAGAGAAAAAAAAAAAAAGTGGGATCACTGAACACACACAAACCAGTTGTGTTCATCAGCTCTGTTGTCCTTTTGTCTCCAGCCACAAGTTCTTCTAAAGGTGTCTCTTTCCACGTTCTCCTCTCTCTGTTTTTAAAGGCACTACCATCAGTGTTTGCTTTCCATTCATTGTTCAATTAAAATCTCTGTTGGATCTTTCTGCTGTGGGGATAAATCTAGAAGCGTATAGCGTGACACAGGTCACTGTGTTGAGATCTAGATTTTTGAAGACTTGCATGATGTTGAGCTTTAGAGTCTCCACAAAGAAATGATGAAAATTTTGTTTTGAGCTTCTGTTTTTTTTTTTTATTATTGTTATTATTATTATTTTTGGCAGCTGGTGCTTGCTTAGAACCAGGTATTTCTGTATTACTCTAACCCCTTTCTCTGGGCTGATGAACTAATGCTATCTCAGCACCAAGCTAGGCCAGAAGTAAGAGGTGCTGACATTAGAGGCTGGAGGCGGGTCCATGGAGACCAGCCGCCAATCAAAATGTTATGAGCTCCTTGTTTAAAACTGCTTTTTGATCTGCTTCAACTGTAAAAACAAAAAGCTTCATCATTAACTAAAAAGTGGGAAAACGGCTGTCTCTTATCTTTGGGCTGTTTATTTGGATATCACTAGTCACTGTAAATGGGATAGCACGCTGTATCGCCCCCAACCCCCCCGCCAACACCACCACCCGCCCAAAATCAGGACATGTTGTAAATTATTAAAACGTCTGTACCTGTTCACACATTACCAGTTTACCATGGTGGGAGAAGAACTAAATTGTTTCCAACTTATGGCTGCACTGTGCAGACGTAAACACAGAGATGTCAGTGTTCTCCTGGTAGTTTTATTAGAGGGGCTATGCAGACCCAACCACCCACCGCACCACCTCCCGCAGTAAAGTTAACTTTGTTTAAATTTATCGTCTACATAACGCTGGAGAGGAAAAAAGAAATCAACCTAGTGGTTTATGGCCTTGTATGGAAGCCTGTATGGACCAACACATTATTTTAAGGCAATAGGTTGTGGAGTTGCTTTAAGATAAATGAAAGGTAGAGCATCTCTGAATGAGAGACGGTGAAATAATACATTTTTGACAGATAAATACACCACAGTTGGATTGTATAACTTTGATTATGTTTTATTACTTTTTGCTTATTAGATGTGGTCACCTAGGATGAATTGTTGTGTGTTTTTATTGCAGGACCGAGTTATTCTCCACAAGAAAATTCCCACAACCACAGTTCCCTCCATAGCTCCAACTCACATTCTAACCCCAACAAGACCTCAGACACAGTAAGTATCGTTTCTGCTGACCCATGGTAGCTGATGATGGACTAGTCTAGAGTTTGTCTCAGCAATGACTTCTTGTGCATAGTTTCACAAACACTTTCCAGTTTCCATCTCTGAAGTCATTTTAGATGTACATTCAATAGTTGCCCGAGATGATATCTTAATTGGTCAGACATGTTTGCTCGGTGAAATCCTGAATGCTGGAAACTAGCATGAACAGCAGTTACAGAAGTTCTTGAACATCTAAGAATCATTTCTAAGCTTGCAGCCCAATCAGAGCCCCTTGCTTTTATCCCTGTATCTGTGCAGATTTCAGATTAGATTACAGCCTCTTGCATCAGACGCTCACAACATGAACTCTTGCCTTTTTTCTTGTTGCCCTCTCACTTCTGTGTTCCTCTTTAACTCAGCCCTACGAGCCTGGTGACGACTGGTCAGAGCACATCAGCTCCTCTGGAAAGAAATACTATTACAACTGCAGGACAGAGGTGTCCCAGTGGGAGAAGCCCAAAGAATGGCTGGAGAGGTAGCTGTGCCAAGAATACTGGACTCTACATATTTGGTTTGTCACACAAGTGTTGCACGGATGGCTCTAATGAGATGTTTTGTGTTTCGCAGAGAACAGAGGCAAAAGGAGGCAACAAAGACTGCTGTTGTCAACAGTTTCCCAAAGGACAGGGACTACAGAAGGGAGGCCATGCAAGCAACAGCAGCCCCTGGCTTTGTTGGACCTAGTAAGTGTTGCATATAGCTCAACAACACTGAGCTTTGGGCTTTCATCTCTTTGGATCACAGAAGCTTTGTTTGTGCAATCTTTGTTGAAAATGGTTTGCTTCGGCAACTCAGAGTATGACATATTCAAATTGTGACAAAATAAAGAACTAACTTATAGTCGCAAGAGCTGTGAGCAAACACATCCCAACCTTTCACCTTCACTCTCCAACCCAGGTTCTTTGCTTTAGCAAGTTGTAGAGATGAAGGGGGCGATTTAAATCCAAACTGTTCGTTTAATGCAAGAAATTTAACTTCCATTTCAAAGGCTGTATTTTGTGTTTCCCTTTGGGTAGTGGCTGCCTTTTGGTTTGATCGGAGTTGCTGCTTTTACATTTGGGTTGAAAATGGGTCATTTTGGTGTGCACTGTTGTCCTGACCGGGCCTGGGGTCAGGTACCGTTGCAGGTCGTTTGGGTTGACCATGCTGATAAAAGCAGTCTCTAAGGAACTGTTGGGCCTTGGAGCGTCAACTTCTTTTCCTTTCTGAGACTCTTCCAGTCCCTCCATGTCTCTGCTACAACCTGCCAATGACATTCTAACTCTTAAAGTGCAGCAGAAACGTCTGAGAACATCCTGTTGGAAGCCCCACAGTGGCCCAGTGCAGTGGATCAGTTGTTGGGTGTCCTCTTGGTTTCTTGATGTCAGAACGTGAACATCATGTTAAAGAGGACTACATCTGACGAATACAAATATAGTGTTCAACAGGGATGGGTACCGGATTCGCTACTTTTCTAGGTGCCGACAAAATTCCGTCGGTACTACCGAGTACCGTTTCACGTAAAATCAAACTACCATGTTTCGGTACCTAAACGCATCATTGTGGCACTGAGGGAGTGGAATAGTGAACACAGCATTGCACGCACAAGAGCGTAATGACGTCAGTGCCTGCTGGTACCATCAACAAAGCATGGCTGATAAAAGAGCTCGACTTTTCTCACTTTTCAAAATCCGATGTAGATTATGCTCGCTGCAATATTTGTGATGCAAAGTGCACGACCAGCGGCGGGAATACTTCTAATCTGAGGAAGCACCTGGTTAAGCACAAGATTTTTCTCGTCAGCCTCAGATCTACAGCTACAGCTCCTGCAGTCGGCACCGTCAGCACACCTGCATCCGTTAGCGACTCGTCGTGTGCAGCCAGAAACATGGGAGAAGAAAAGGTTGAAACAACTGAGATGTTACAATACAAACAGCTGGGTGTTGTTTTGATATAAACCTTAAGGTTATACTGAAATATTAAAGATTTTGAAAGGTTAATTCAGAAGATTTAGAGGTCTGAGGTTGATCTCCACTAAGCACTGCCTTCTAGTAGAAACTAAAGCACTCATCCATGACAAGTATATCTGCTACGACAGTCGTTCTCAGGTGTCAACATACCACTAACTTTTAGAGTTCAGTCAATATGCTGATGCTTCAGTGTCAGTTATCTGTCTCTATCTCTGCAGGTTCTTACTCAATGCCTCCAAGTCCCACAACTAAATCAGTGAACATGATGACCTGCTGTGTTCTGAATTTGTCCGTACAGTCATGTGTCAACAGACTAAAACAAACGCCGAGCACACATGAGGAGTGCCTCATGTGCCAAGATCTACACCCAGAACGTGCACTGATCTGTCAGATCATTCGGACCTGATTCTGCCATCTATTAATGTCCAGAGCTGCTAGCACTGAAGAGCATGTTCATGTTCTGTTTTTGAACAACGCAGCGTGTGCAGGGCTGTAGGCATTTTAAGGTTCTAAAGTGTTAAAAAGATAAGCTAACATTTCATCGCACTAGGAGCAGTTTCTTCTGTTGAGCTTCATTTACATTTTTAGGCACATTATGGATTTAATTGGAGGCGAGACGTTCTTGTTGAACCGGTACAGCTGGTTAGCAGATCGATGCGTTTGTTCTTGCTAGACACCCAAACACTGCTACTAAAAAAAGACATGACTAGAGTGGTAGTATTAGGATTTATTTTATGTTGATACTGAGGCCCAGCTACACTACTCCAGATATTTTCTAACACTTTTCTTCTTGTTTGTGAATAAGTCAGCATCTACACAGTCTCTGGGACGCCTATCAGCATACAGTAATAGCTGTGCTGCTCGATCATGTGGCGATGATGTCGTCATTAAAATAAAGATGATCATATAAGGGCCCAGCTCTACACATCCAGATTGTCTTTTCTTTTCCTTTCTTTTTTAAATGCATGTCATATTTTAATGAGAAGTAATACAGTAATAATTGTGCACCAGCAACTGGCGACAATGTTGATTTTTAAAACCATCAGGATATAAAAGATCATCCTGAGGTAGGCTGAACAGGGCTAGACTAAAACTACTTGTAGTTGGCCTTTTGTCTGGCATTGTTTATTGTTTTAAACTTCTATGATGAGGACAAATTGACACATTTCTGAAGGGGGATACATAAAAAGCCCTGTTATTGTTGTGGTTTTTTCCCCAAAAAAAAAC